>LUCH01003702.1:21650-46023 GCA_013368495.1 Paragonimus heterotremus | reverse complement strand
TCGGCGAACATACCAATACCAAAACCATCAACCCGAGCTACGAACAACACCACCACTGTTCACATCTATCCGAAACAGTGGTGAATTGCTCGACAAGAGAAGCGTACGTATTCGTGATGACCGGGCGATACACGGGACTGATTGGGACCGCGTTGGTCAAAGTCCCGATAACAGACAAGTTCGTCTTGCGATCGACTAGCCGACGGTGTCGTGCGTCGACCAGTAAGTCGAAGTGCTCGAGAAACTTGATGCCAATGATTGATATTTGGACGTCTACAATGGTGAAAAGCCATCGAAAAATGCGGCGAAGGCCTAAGTTCAATGTGCGTGAACGCCAGCCGTAGACAGTAATAGCCGTACCGTTCGGTGCACGTAAGGTTGACTGTACCTGCTTGAGTCGTTCGCGAGAATCAGGTGGAAGGACGGTGATCTCTGCACCAGTGTCGATGAGGTGGCGAACTCCCGATTCACGGAGTCCGGCAGCCCCGAAATCTCATCACCTCGTCTATGACGTGAGGCAAAAGAACAGCGGTCACGTGATGGGACTTCGTTAGCTCCGTGGTTATGTTTCTCAACGCAAAATTAGCTTCCAGCTGTGCGAACCAGATTCGAGGATTAATCCCCCTAAAAGACGCGATCTGGACGGAAAGGGCACTGACGAAAACATCTGGCCAACTACAAATCTGTTGTTACATAATTTCGACAACAACAGAAATCAAAATTAAACAATTAAATGAAAAAGTAGCAATAACTTACGTCGGAAAAACAAAATATACCTGCGAAAAATGAGAGAATATGCGGGTTCACCACATCCAGATCATATACAGTCAGAGGCATTTGTATTTTGTAGCAACACTTCTCCGCAGTATCCATCCTTCGTGACTTTAACAACTGGTCGTTGTGGTAAATTTGATAGACATCTACATGCATGTCGGCCATGTTAAACGAACGTCAGTTTTGTTGTGATTTGTGCATAAATCGAATATTTTGTTGTTTTCTTGATCATTATCTGCTTTGCTGTCTCTTGCATCGTCTCGAAAATCACTGATGACTTCCGTAACGTTGTTGATGTGCAATCCTAAAATGGAGAGTACGAACTCACTTGAGCTTGTTTGCTCCTTCAACTTCAATTCCGAAGGTTTGAGTAGCAGAAAAATCTGCCCTTGAGATGTACCTACGGCTTCAGTTCGTCCTCATACGAACCCACTGTTCGAAACATGATCTGCTGGTGGAGGCTGAAACTGTCTTATGCTGTCACTAGCCATCAGATCGCTTCAAATACGTGCTACGTAAGTCCGTGCGGGTGATGTCTGGTACGTTCATCTGCTTGACTGGTGCCCTCAAGTCCCTCATGGCTACAGCGTAACGCAACAGCTGTTTTTAGCTGTATCTGCTTAACAGTTCCATTTACTGCCTTAATATAAGCGTCACATTTTCGCGCAAGAGAATAAACTATATGGCTCGGCTGGGATCCCATAGACGGTGTAGTTGATTAACTTCAGTTGCTTCGTATCTGAAAGCGTCATCATCAGTCAGGAAGAGAAACTTGCCTTTGTTGTTCACACCTCGAGGTTCGCCTCATAACGTTCATAAATTTATTTTTGGAACATTTCGATCGTTTTGATCCTTTCCATTTGTAACAACACCAACTTCTCACCTTTTGCACCATACACTAGCAGAGCCGATTCGTTTCTTATAGACTTTCCTCCTTGCATTTGTCCTCTTTCTATGCAATGCTTTGTTTCGCAAACGTGCGAATAAATTACACGGTTCCATCCATATTAATGTCGTTCATGTAACATCCTTCAACTTTTGATGGTTGGACGTATTGGACAATCTTTTACATAGGTTGCGCCTTCTCCAGATGAGCCATGTGAACTGATATCGTTTATTCAATGAAACTTTGCAAACCAATCGTTGGTTACGGAGATCGTATTCGGTAGCATCCACTTGAAGCAGGTTGTCGGAAATGAACGAATTTTTGTTCCCGGCATTCACAAACCAGTAGATTTTCATTCAGGTACTGAAGTATATTTTAATGAGTCTCCCGCTCCTGCTGGGCATATAAACTGTTGTGGCCGTCAGTTTCTTGTTGTTGAGAACGTGAGTTTACACACGGTCTTTTATCTTTCCTTGTGATTCTCCACACTTATTCGGACGGATAGTCCATTTTCGCCTTAAATACGTAATATCGTCTGCTTTAGTTTGCTATGGGTTCATAATATCGGCTTGCGCCGTAGCCTGCACTCGTCGCTCCAGACTGGTCTACTGATGAATAGTGACCGTTATTTATTTGCATCACGGTTTTCGTTCGTTGATTTAACAGCAACCCTCTGTACTCAAGGTCGCCTCGTTACCGTAATGGTATCGTTTATGTCGCTAAGCGCAGTTCTGGATCAAACGACATCTTTCTGTTTGCCTTGGTAACTGGAGTTACGGCCATTGATACCGACCGAACAGTCACTACAGGCATAGGGTTGGCGATCGTCGTAAAACGGTGTGATAGAAAAACACACGTGACCACTCAAACGATGGCTACCAATAGGTAGTCGCTCACAGAAAGACTCGCTGCAGATAAGTCTCACTGCATAAAGTTAATTTAATCACAACGTCGCTCTAGGCTCTGTGGTGATGACTTGGAGAAAATGGTCAACCACCTATTAGCGCTTTTCGTTACGCCTTACGAACCCTTACTGTTACTTGGTCAATGAATACTTCTCTGTCAACCTAAATCATATTCTTGCACGAGATCAGGTTCTGGAGACGCAGTAGGGTATCCTATCCAAATGAATGTCTCTTCGAAGAAAGAAAAAGCTTCTAGAAGCTCTGTACTGAGGTAAACGTATGGAATAGCTGGAGACCGACTTGAATCCTCCAACTCGGGTCTACGTGTTGTATGTGCTAAACGTTGGAGGTTCGACTTCATCCTCTGTTTCTGCCTGCTAATGTGATGTTTTCTACATTGACCTTAATGTTCGAACAACATATCTCCCGGAAATGATTGTGACCTCACTGATCACGTGATCATGCTCTATCGGACGCTCAGTCAATTCTTAACGAAAACACAGTCGTTTTTAGCCCCTATTGTGATCGTCATTGCCAGCAGTGCATCATTATGTAATAATGGTGTTCAATTGCCATCGAACTGTATTACTGCCTATGATGATGATGAGTTTATTGACGATGAAAATTGGCACGAGGCTTAATTACTAAAACCTCTATCCGGAATGAAACACGGAATAGCAGAATGCGTTTACCAGTCAAATAAAGAACTGAGTTGGAGATGAATGTAGCTTACTTTCTTTTCTAGGATTCATTCCATTCCCCTATTCATTCAGCCCGTAGCGCTCATTTCACAATTCTTTCACTCATCATTACTCCTAATGCTCTCTGGTATATATATATATATATAAGATTACATTGGGTAGCGTATTGAAGTATTACTGTGCCCTCTGGTTTGACTCAGTCTTGAGTACCGACTGCCTTATCCCGTTGTGTACATACAGCCAAGTATTCACAGTAGTCGTTTTTTAGTGTGAACTGTTTGGTAATCCGTGCTGCTGTGTGGACCATCAGTTGTGTTCTTTGACAAGTCACCGGAACGCTTTTGCAAAAACGAAACTTCGGTAAAACGTGAATGTAATGGCAGTACGGATCGCGATTTATTCAGTTTTAGGACCGGCAAACGATTAGTTGTGTCCACGAAGGTACGGATTCTAAAATGCTCCATGTCAATCGAAGGCTACGCCTAGCTTGGGTGTTTGCGAATTCTTCAGTATATTTTAACAGAAACACTTAATCAACAACGCCATCGACGTGGACGTTTTTGTGACGCGACGCCATCTGTGTAAGTGTGGTAGGAATAGTTCGTAAAAATACGGTGACGGCACGCGGAACTGTCCACAGAGGAAAGCGTTATCTGCAGAAAGACTATCCATTCAATCTGTTTACTGAGCACAGGATTTAAGGCCTAAGCGTATGCTTTCGCTGTTGGAATGAAAAGTGTAGATTGCCGACGTATACGGTGAGTACTTTTAGTTACTTTACGCGTTCCCAAGCCTGTGGTGAAAGAAGATTTGTTCTGAAAGATAGTGCAGGTAAGTTTTAGACCTACCATCTCGGTTAAGTGACTGTTGTCTGTAGGATACTACTTTTAGTGCCAATGAGATCCCTCTCCATCACAGATAATTGCTCGATAGAGAGCCACAAGATTCTACATCAGGACGAAGAATGAACAGACACAGAGTTACACTTTTTTCACTTGTAGACTGAGCGGTAGAAAACTGCCATTTCTGATGGTTAGATGGTACAAACCCTTTCCGTGTTCCCGCCGCATTAATATCAGGCAGCCTCTGTGTTCGTTCAGCAACTCTCAGAACGCGGGGATAATGACGTTGATCCTTCAGGAGTGGTTGTGTGACCTGGATAAAAGAGTGACAGCTCAACGATGAAGGGTCATTTTGTTTATGATCAATACAACTGGGCGTCAACGCCAGCAAGGCTTATAACTTCCGACTGATAATCTTGCCTCTAAAGTGCATCCTTGTGACAACTGGTGGACGTTTTTTCCTTGACTACATGTCACAGATCGACATTCCTGTCAAACTCAATATTGCGATGAATATCCATGTTCCTTTTACGCTGATTAGTTTTGTGTGGTGTGACACATCCGGACGTTTCGTTCAGTGACTTTCCTAAGTGGCTTCCAGAAAAGGCTCGTGCTGGACGTCGGTCGTGAGCCAAAGGGCGCTTTGATTGGCAATTTTTGCTTCTGTGTGGAAATCAAGGACAAAATGTTTCAAGGGGCCTGCAAAAAATTCATGCCGGCAAGTAAGTTATCAATTATTTAGCCATTTTGGTTCTATTTATAGGTCTGGAATTAGGATACAATCCGATACATCGATTGCCAAAAAAGTGTTCAAGAAGCAAAATGATGGACATTTTGACTGAAAACTTGATGTTGCCACGGCAAACATCATTCCAATTGGAAGGTTTTCTCCTGCGTACCAGTGGTAAAGGCAAATTAAATGCTCCATTGAGTTCAACCCTTCGTTGCCAACAGCATTTTTCTTTAGGACGGATCAAAAGGCGGTGCATAGTTTATGATTTTTTTCGCAAATACACCACTTTAGAGTTAGCGCTGGACGTTTTAATGCAGTCCTTAGATCTACTCTTGTACTTAGGCATGTAGGCCTCGGGGACGTCATGGAATAGCACATTAGGTTTGGTAGCTTAGCCTCATTGAAGCCAAGAGGCGGCAATGATGACGTAATCGGAGCCATTAAAAATTATGCACCAAACTGTTTTTACAACAGCCACTCGTGAATGTCTTCGTGCGCACGTGCATGTGTACGTATATTGGCTAACCAGCATTAGCTGGCTGGATCACAAAGGCCTCCATTCACATGCCTTTTGGTCTTATTCCGTCGGATTCACACTGGATGCAGAGTGTGAATAGAACCGTAAGCGGTGTAGGGCAAGCCTCTTGTGGAAACGGCAACTGACAGGTTAATTCGGAGACAGACGCTGTCAACCGTAGCCATATCGTGAATACATTCTGCGTACTATTATAACAACTGAAATGATATTGCTTTTTTTGAGAGGACAGGTTATATGGAGAACTGTGAGACCGATTGTGGCGGTTGCAAGATTTTATCCTCATCAGTCATCACGCCGGAACTAACTCAGTATGTTTCGTGAGAAATATCGAACAGCGAGCCGTGCACTGATACTACTAAAGATCCCGATAATCTATCACCTCTGATATACATAAAATTACTTGTAAGCTCACTCTGTGTATAAGGTACTTCCAGTTTATTTATGTGAAGTTCTTGTGCAGGTAGGACGACGGATATGTTGTTGTTGGTAAGAGTGTTAATGAAAATTGAAACGTTTGAATAATCCTCAGTGCTATGCAGAGAGAAGTCCACATCCACGGCTTGTTATTTCCAAGGATCCACTTTTGCCTACGTTCACTTCCGGCTTGCGCTTTGTGAAGAGAGGACTGATAATCGGTTTTTGTTCCGAAAATATATAGGTGTTTAATAAAAAACGAACAACACGACTGTTCTCTTGTGATTCGGTCGGTATAACTCCTAAGTACAGGAAGTCATGTCTTTTTTCGAAGGAATTCCGCAAAACAAATGCAGTGTTAACTAGATCTTATGTGACAGAGTTAGAGATACGTCTTCATATTCGAGCCGTGATCAGCGGTGCTTGAGCCCAGGCTGCCTTCGATCTTAACATTAGTCAGCGAAATAGTAGAACGAAAAATTAGTGTGTGAAGAAAATGTAAGGAAGTGTGGAAATTCAGAAAGAGCCAACAATCTCATAGATAATCGCGCCATTGACTGCGACATTGCTATATCCGAGAACGTTTCTAGTCGACAAAGCGGTCAGGGCTCTTGTTGCCCCGTTGCGTTCATACTGAAAATGACCGTCTCAGGGTAATGTATATTATAATACCACATTGTGCATGACAATGTAAAAACGGCGAACATCCCTTCAAGAGTATTACTGATAAAGCTTTTTTAAATTATTTTATTTACAGCCTATCCTAAGCCGAGTATCTAACAGATTCCCACATTTAGTACCTTCTTGGTTTTCTGAAGTGCTGAGTATGACGGACTTGATTGTATATATGACAGAGTGTAATTACAACGAAAGTTGCGAAACTGGAGGATAGTTCATTATTAATCGTCATTTCATTACAATGAACAACTTGCGAATTTCATTGAATACCCGATTCTTTTGGCAAATTTTGTCGTACATAGTTATTTCCGTTTATAGACTCCATAAAAATGTGAGCCAAAATGAGTATTTTAGTATGAAATAACGTCAGTACGTGTACATTCCTCAGTCCTAGAATGACCGTTATCTGCTTTCTCTCATATAAAATCAAGCTCGTCAGAATCAATGCACTATTGTTGGAGGGCTTTAACCCTCATAAGTTCTGGACAGCGCTTGCCAAGATCCGCCAACGAGATGATTGTCATTCGAACTGGCCGAGTGTATATTGCCAAGTTTATACAACCAACATATCTGACTTACTCGTACAAAGGATGTCGCCTGGTTCTCTAACATTTTAGGTGCACAGTAGGAAGTCTACATTAACAATGACGAGGCTCATCGGTGCGTCTTCAGGACGTTCCGATTCTGCGAACTGCTGGGCGTAATAACTCAGTTTCTGTGCTCAGTTGTTCGTCGAGCTTGGCTTAGATCGCGAACGTTTCTTCATTAATCCAGGTGACGTCATCAATGCGTAAGAGCTGGGACGTAGTGGCTGGTGGTTTCGTTTCTTTTAGTCGGACCACCATTTGCACATGTTTGATTAGACTACGCTGGTCTGACAGAGTTAAGATCCACAACCAGTTATGTAAATTTTGACGTAGCACTTTGGAACATTTCTGACTAGGTTCAGAAAGCTCTTCATGGGCTATCGATGTTGGACATAGTGAGAAGTAGTAGTCACTGTCGCTGTTGTCCATATTCTGCAGATTAATTTGTTTATTCAGTTGTGCCGCCTGTGTCACATTTCTATCGGTCTCCATATTTCTCTTCTCGTTTGTTTTGATACCGATATCTCCATACAGCTCGCCACAGGTCAAAATTCCGGAAATACGTTTTCATGTGCGGCAGTTTCCGTCGTTCAGCATTGCGATTGTTAGATAACAAAGTCAATCCTTGTCACCCTAGTTGAACAAAGTTAAATTTGACAAAAGGTGGGATATCATCCGTCTGTTGCCAGTGCAGTTATGAGACAACTTCCGGGTGGCAATATCGCCCCGGTCTGCAATGTATGGTGAACAGTTCGACTTACGATATTACTTTCGACCAATTGTCTCGAACGAGCGGACTGCTAATTGGCGGCGAGAATCGACTTGTTGGTTGGTTAATGAACCCCAGAATGCGGTTGCATACTGCCAGGCTCCGCATCAATGAAATGTAGTCTAACCTTCCACACCTAGACTGGGTTATCGCTCGACAAGTATCAATCCATTGTCATACAGTGAATCATTATACCGTAAGCGTTCATACTGAGAGCACATTAGTCTGAATCTCACTACGGGAATTGTAAAAGATACTTGACCATATCACATGTGTTCATCCTATGTTTATGTTTTCTGCCCTGTCGATGCTCTCGTGTGATAATTGTTTTCTAAAGTCAAGACAACTGGTAAACATTTGCGTCTCTAACGTCCAAACTCCCCAACATGTCGGTCAGCAAGCACCCCTCAATTCTGGGGCTTGATGTGTGCAGCGTGTCGGAGACGCGGGTCTACGATTCTAACTCTCATCCACTTAAGCTCACCTCTAGATAGCTGTCGATCCATGCGCTTCTTTCTCAGTCTCTGATGACACCGAAGCTGAATCTTGTGGTCACGCTGGAGTGGGAATCGCACTGAGTACTACAGCAAAGCAATGTTTGCTCGAAAGGATCCCAGTGAACAGATGCCCGTGTGCTGTTAGACCCAATAAATCGATTAAGGTCTGTCAGCGTAAATCACAAAAGCGCTGTATATTCATTTTATCGGCGTGCGCTCCAACTAGAAGCTGTTTGGATGCCACCAAAGATGTGTTCTATGACGCTCTCGTTGACCTCCTGAGACAAACTAAACACTCAGAAATCATTATACTAGCAGGCGATTTGAATACTCAGCTTGGTCGTCTTTCTCCAGAGAAATAGCGGCTGAGAGGTGTTTGGTGTCCGGACACAACATACTGACGATGGCGAAAAACTGCTGTATGTGTGCGCATCCCATGGTCTCCGTATTTCGAACACCACATTTCAACACAGGAAGAGGCATTGCGTTACTCGAGAACCTCTTTGTGCTTCTCAGCCATGGACACAACTGGATCAAACAACAGTCAGTTACAAGTGGTGCCACTTTGTTAAAGACTCATGTCTTTTGGGCAACCACCCGGATTCGGACCATGCTGTTGTGCGTATCGGTTATGTTCTGTCACTTACTCAGAGATCATACACTCGTAAATACAAGATACTTAGCTGGCATTTGAGCGAAGTGAGTGCAGAGAACGCCTACCGGGAAGCACCGGTGAACAAATTGCCCAGTTCGAGAGGACCTAACGAGCACTTGGGACACATCGCAGCAGCTATGAAAACTTGCTATGAGGAGGCGTGTTCCAAAGCTGTGCAGCTGCGACAGAGCTGTATTTCTGTCACGTAGATAAACCTTGTGGACAGATGTCGATCGATACCACCTGACTTTGCATATGAAGAAGACCGTGGAGAACCTAAACGCAAGCTGACCAAAAGCTTGCACAGAGGTCGTGAGCATCAGTTGACAGGACAGTCGAACGAGGTGAAACGTGCTTGCTTACCTGGGGATAACAAAACTGTTTTCTCCGATTTGTGGGTGTGCTAGCCGTCGAGTCGGTGTAACTAACAACATATGAGAAAAAGATGGTTCACTTATCACCAGCCAATCGCGCCGATTTTTTAGGTGGGCTGGACATTTTGAGGAACAGTTCAGCTGGCCTCAACCAGGCTACGTGGGCGACGAGATACGAATGGTCAGTTATTGCGTTTCAGACGGCCTTCCGTCGGAAGCAGAAGTGGACCTGGAGCTTAGGTTATTGAACCGTAGGAAGACTCCTAGACCAGATCTTTCTCCTTGTCCTTTCGAAGAGGTTGATATCAGAACCGACAAAACTCTTCCAGATGGTTTGGAAAACTGAAGAGGCACCTCGTGATTGGTGCTTGTCAACAGTAATTCTCGTTTTCAAAAACGGAGCCCGAGGTCTATGTGAAAAACAGAGGCGTCAGTCTAGTGTTCGCCGCCTCCACGTTACTCACTGGACTTATGTTACGTCAGCCTTCTGAGCCCAGATGAGGTCAGATATGCGAAGAACTGGCAAGATTCCGATCCAGTCGAGGATTCGTTGATCATATTTTTACTTTGCGACGGATCTTGGAACATCGGCACACATTATAGGCAGCTGACAATCGTGGTGTTGTTAGACCTGAAGGCTGCTTTCAATTCGGCTGCTCGTGGCGTTCTTTGGAACTGCGTTCTTCGCAAAGGAGTATAAGGTAAATACGTGGAACTTTTGAGATCATTGTATGCTCACTCTGCAAGCAGGGTGAGAGTTTATGGACAACTCTCTCGAGCGTTTATCACTTCTGGTGGTGGTCCTCATGGATGTCCGATCTTCCCGTTCCTGTTCACTTTTGTCATGGACGATATTTTGCGCTCGAAATGTCCAGTGGGTTTGGTGTTGAGCTTCTTCCTGGCGTTAGGTTGACCGATGGGGAGTATGCGGATGATATAGCTTTGCTTAGCTCATCTGCCGAAGACCAAATGAGTTACCTGGCTGGTTTGTATGGAATGCTGTTCGCAACTTCAAACTGTAAAATACTGTTGCAAGACTAGGGCATTCCTACTCTTACTTTTCTTACTGCAGATTTTAGAAACTTCCATAGCTTGTAATATTGCTGATAAGACATCTGCGTAGATAGCAAAGACATATGTTGCCTCTGCCGATTTGCGTCATCTGTAACGTCGAAAAGACGTTTGGTTGTCGCTGAAAGGAATGGTATATGCTTGTGTGCGGTCTGTTTTGCTGTACGACCCGGGAACGTGCCTTGTTCGCGACGAGGATGTCACAAAACTTGCTGTGTTTGACCATCGTTGTTGACCTTACTTAGCCCACATTAAGTGGATTGGTCGCGTGAACAACACAGCTGTTCGCCGGCGTGTATTCCAGAACGTTCGGGATGCGCGATCTGTTGGCCAACTAGTCGTGTTGCACAGCCTGCGATGGTGTGGCAGTTAAGCATCATTGTGAACCACTGATGTATTGCTGTCTATGATTGATTGATGATTGCCTGCGATGGTCGGGTGACGCACACCATCTGAGCGTTTGCCGTACCAGGCACTACATACTGAGACCAGCAACAGTTGGGTGACACCGCATGGTGATCAGGCAACAATGTGGTCACGAAATATGAAGGCACTGACTGCTCCATCAAACAGAGTGGGCAAAAGTCACCTGTCTGGCTGGGGTCCTCGTGATCATTCTGAGCGTTGGTTATGCTATCCGGAATGGCGTTGTGCCGCAGTCAATAGCGTACCTGCATCTATGCCATTTCTAGTTCTCCCGCCCAGTCCCTCTCCCTCTATTGTTATTATTACTCTACAACCTTTTCAACAACGTTTCCTCCTCAAGGATATTCTGCGTCATTGTTGAGTTGAACGGCCGTCCGAGCCACAATCCCTTTTGGTCAGACTCATGACGATGATTATTGTACCTAACTGTCAACTTTGAGATTGTTTTTTGTTGGAGATAGGAATCCAGGCAGGACATAATAGTCCGTCCAAAATTGACTGCCTGTTAACACCATTGGGACGTGACCACTGAACGCTTTTTCAGGAACGGGACAACCTTAGATCCGCATTATATGTTTTCTCCACTGAGCAAATGTCGCCCGTCTAGTTGGAGTCCTCGTGATCACTCAAATCGTTGAATGGAAACGCTATCCGAAGTGGTGGTGTTTCGCAGTCAATAGTGTACCGGCATGCGTACTACTTCAAGTTTTTCCGCTTGGTCTTTTATTTATTTTTAACCTTTTTAGTAACGTCTGCTAGGGTATTTTATGTCACTGTTGAGATGAGTGGCGGCCCGGGCCACAGTACCTTTTTGGTCAGGCTCATGGATATTACGGCTAATCCGCAATCAAATAGTGAAGTTTTCTATTTGTGTGAGTCACTGAAGGCTAGCGTCATAAGATTGTTTTTGACCACTAGGATCTCCGCAGTATAACAGATGTCTAGTGCAGGTACCACATATGCAACGAAGGCTTCCACCACATTCACACTGGGCAAACCAAATCCACCAATATTGATCTCATCAGGTCCGTCTTGCGAACGCCAACCCATTGTTCACCGCGTCCCGTATTAAGGTTCAAGCGGCAGTTAGGTACTTACCACAATCAATAACATTGTACAAGTAGATGACACTAGAGGCCAACTACCATGCACCAATAAGGATAAAAGCAAGCCTAAGGTTAACACAAGAAACGCACTAAATACACAACTATCTACATATTCAAATATTCGACATGAAGTTGTCCGCACTTTACTAACAGACAACCGCATTTATAGTATGGCGGCGTCTGTAGCACAACGTTCTTACAGACCTCACTTCGTTGATCGCACTTACTTCATAGATAACTACGTCAGTTACCGACGGTATTAACTGAACTCGATTAGCAACCATCTCCTAAGGTGCCCACCTACTGACTCTGAATCAAGGTAGTTCTGATTTGACAGACAAACCTGACTTACGGTGACTGACTCATTTCCTTGTTCTATACCAGGGTGTGGTTGACTTCCAGCCAACCACGACATTAGCAGTGTGTTGAGGGCGACTAACGGTTGGTTCATATCTTATATGGTCAACCACCTAATTCTAAACATCCTTGAGGACTGAATGAGGTAACTCGCTGTATATCGACCAACGAATATTCGTCTCCTGATTTCATTCTTGCTTATCCGCAGATGCCAGTGTGTGCAAATGGATGCAGACATTGGTGGTAGTGTCCAAAGGCGACCAACATCCTTCACTATGAACAGCAATAGAATACCACCAGTATCGCATTCATAACACTCAAGTTTCAACTGCGCCTTAACTTGGCGAAGACTGTCCTAGACATAAGCATATCTCACTTTCTATGTTTCTGTTGCAACAGCTACCCACGTACACGAGCCGCTCGGCGACCTCCGCCTCCTTAAACGAAAATAAAGGTACCCACCGCAATTTTACAGATGTGCTTAGAGGTTTGAAGCTGCAAGCATATCCCGAAGTACTCGGCGATGAGAGATATGTTAACTTAATTGTCTAAGAGTTATCAACACCTTAGCTCTGGCATAGGTAAACTTAGTCAGCCTACTTCCGGGTAGGTCTTTGTTTGCATTCGGTGAGGGGCGGACACAACAATTCATTATTTCGTTTGTGACAAAAATGTGTCCTAGCCTACACCAGTCCTGGTGCTTAGTCTACTACACATTTCTCCGTAGATGCCAATCTGAGCTGAGGTGTGATAACAGAGAGCCAACAGTACGATCACATATCTGTTCAGTACATCACCACATTTAACTGACTCAAAAATAAGCACTGACCTACTGAGTTGAACGCGCAATGGTAATCGAGAAAATAGGCCCCTGCTCGCTAGTGGTACGTATGACACTACTTCAGGCTATGGTGAAGAGAAAAATCCCAATCAATACATCCCATCCAACTGAAACTTTGTCCGCCCTTCCCAATGATCTACGTGCCGCATTGCAGTATGTCTGTCACCAGAACCCTCGTGTTATAATTGTAGTCAGGTTAGTTCTGCCGCGATATTCACGAGATCTCGTTTTTCATTTATATTAACTATTGCTGATTGTTTTCAATTCAGACGGACGTTTTCATTGGTATACACTAGTTGATACATCTAGATCAAGACCCCAACTAATCCTTCACCACTGTCCTTGAGAGTGCTAGTATTAGGTCATGGGCCTTCTAGCATTTGAGGGACGAGATGTGGTCGCGTAGGCTGTACTGGAACACGACACGTGGCGATGACAAATTAGAATCGAGATATTTACTAAACCGTCTCTCGAACTGTTCTAATAAACGGTTTAACCTTGTTGTCTGGTTATAAATAAGTATCCAAACTGTTGTTGGTGAACTTGCCAAGTAGGAGTATGTTAAGGGGCTCTGCTACTATTCCATGACGAGAATATTGCACCAATTTCATCAAATTTAGTGACTAGCCAAGGTTCTTGATCGACATTTTGGATCATGCTCCAGTTTTCCACTGATATTCTCCGTCGCCTTGTCACGTAAATTGACAAAGAATGTATCGTCTGGCAAAGCCAGGCTTTTAAAAGATCGAGTGTTTATTGTTTTCGTAACCTTTCATGCCCGAATGTTTGCCGCGGAAACAGGTAAACATCATTTGGAGTCTTCCGGGTTAGTTTGATGGACTGTTTACCGTAGGCATGGTTAGTTTCTCGGCAGCCAGTCGTTGAGTTCATCGCCTAGCAAAATTGAGATAAGAAAAGCCAGCACAAGTGCGCATATTTGATTTAGGCTTGTTCTAATAGGATCGGCAATTCTGAGTGAGGTCACGCCATTTATCACTGACAGTGATTATATGCATCAGTACGGACACCAAGTGGAACGATGACGAGTACGGTATCTAAAACTATTATTCTGAACCTTGGAGTGCAGCAGACATCGGCTTATAACGGGTTCACTAACGAAGTGACTGGTATACGTTGGATTTCGAGGACGTGCAATAATTTGCATCTAATACTCAAGCGATGGACAATGGGAACCATAAGCTAAATCGTAGGTAATCAGACTTTTCGGAGCAGTGTAGTAATACTAGTCGTTTGCTTTGAAGTCTGAAGAAATGCCAGAAATGTGTGACCAGGAGGATTAAAAATCGGAGATCAGTAGTAGCATATTTTTACGTATATGTCCTGCTGGACATAACAGATTGGGCGATCTAATCCATGTTACGCGACGACCGATGGGATCAGCGCAATCGCAAAACTGACTGTATACAGGTTGATATACCAACGGGATGTCTGAACCTGTCTGACGGATAGACGACAAAGGGTTTAAACCAAAGTGTTTGATCGAAAATATCTCACGAGTGCAGATGAAGGTCTGCTTTCTACGAAGTAGGAGATCGGCCTTACTCTAGTAGGGAGGGCTGTAGTTCGTCAACATTTTAGCTGTTGTCTTACCTGGCATGAGTTACTCTGTCAGCGTGTTGAGCTTATCCAGTTTAATCTAGTGGACTATCGAAATACGCAGTCTTCATGCAAAGTTGAAGTCCAATCTCTTTGTAACAACCAATGTCTAGCGGGTTCGAGGGGAAGTACAGCTATGTTAAATTATGTGCACGTCGTCTGTGAAGTGCGATGACTTTATGCATAAGGGGATAAGGAAGTGATAACTTAAAATTTGGGAATCGCTGCTATAGGTGGATGCGGCCCGCTATCCACCCAATGACATGGTATCCGCTTTCTCTTTAAAAAAAAGTTACCCACCTTTGCGTTGCAGAATCAAAGGCCTCCTGAACGGAGCCCCAAGAATGATACTCGTGATTAGATGCGCTGACAGAAACGGTGTGGAATCGAAGTTGATGGTGTTCATATTACGAGTCTGTTAACCCCCGAGCCCCGTTTTAGCCGTGAAGAACCGGGGAAATGGGTATGAATGTGTGCACTGTGAAAAAAGACTAGATTATATCACAACAATGAAGTAAATAGAGGACAACCAAATGAATGAAGATAAAAGTGACAGACAGACATTTGGGAAATGCACTTGTTGCCCAGACTTCTGAACAGAAGAGGTGTTGCCGCAGGGATCCCTTCTAGGCCCAAATCTGTAAAAGATGAAACAAGAAGCGAGAAACTACGAGTAGACCTAAAAACTATAGTATAAGAACTTGACATCGTTAAACAACTGTTCACCGACACGACATAAAACTTTCAAGTTGAACATCACTTAAGGATCGCAGTCAGTAGTGCATATCCTCGTCACGCCTGAGGTTAGAACTCCGACCACATTTTCGTGAGGCAGGTTTAATGAGACCGGAGATTTCGACCCGTCTAGGAAGTCCTAATCGCGGGGTTATCGATTGGAGTTAACAGACAGTAACTGTTTCCTATCGAGACGACCGGGCAACCGAAAATGGTCGGGCGTTCATATCTGATAATACAGTCGTACCTAGTATGACGTCAATGGCGCTATGGTCAAACGGTTGCCTCATGAAAGCGTGGCCGGAGTTCTAGTCCTGGCCGTGGCAAGGATATACACTACTGACGAGTTTTAACGAGAGCGAAATTCGAGTCTATGGCTTCTTTTCGAAAGAGGCTAGTTGGGAAGTCCATCTGAATGCTAAGGCTGCGATCAAATGTGATTGGTGTTCAACTTGAAAATAACCAAATCCGTGATTACTCATCAGTACCGATATAAAACGTTAGAAACTATCAACCTATTCGGGTTTGTCAAAACGTCGACTTTATCGCAGATGTTCATCGGTCAGTTAGAAATATACGGAACACAATTTGACTACGTTCATTAATAGGTTCATGGACAATCAATAAACCCACACAAAGAGGACAAATGACGCATATACACACTCGATGTCGTGGCAGACTGAAAGCGAGTTGATCAATCTAGAAGATCCTACACTTGTGCTGTAGTGGTACGATATTTAGCATCAAGGTAATTAGTGACATACTGGGTCGGTTCATCAAATCCATGAAGAATAGGGACGAGCTCCATCTGGTTACGGTTTAAGTGATCCATTTCTAACCTGCAACAAGCTTTCGTGTCCATATTTGTGAAAAAAAAGTTAGCGCTCTTTTGTTTGTAATGTTCCCTACGAATGTTCCGTCTGTAAAGAAATATTTGAATCCGTTTGGATAAATACAGTCAATAAGCAAACATGGTGGGGATTTGTGGGCAGCTGTCGTAAGTGCTCACTATTTGCTATTGTGCTTGCTACATATATCCGGTATACTTCTTGACAAACCTTGTCATTGGTAAAATTTTACGACTGTTCCGAAGACGTTTTTTCTTTACAATAGGAAGCTTGCTGACAGGATGGAGCCTCTTTATCTAGTTCCTCCGTTGAAAATGCAACCCATTCAGAATGCGTTTCACACTTTTCGAAGTGTAAGGGGCTCCTTTGTCTGGAACAATGTCGTTCCTAAGATTGGTTCCACCCTGACAGCGTCATCTCGCAAGTCTGCAACGACATAGCCGTAAGAACGAAAAAAACGCATTGTCCACGGTATCAAGCGTTGTCTGTGGAGTCGAAAATACGTTTGGTTACTGAAAGAAGCAATATACAACGCTTATGCGATTGTGTATTAGGCGCTCAGATAGGAGTTTAGATTATTACTCTAATCGGAGCGTGAATGCGCAGACTGGAATACAAACGCTTTAAGACTTTGAACGTGGTGACCACCAGCAAACACGGCGCAGGATATTGGAGACAGCTGCCAGAAGATTGTTTGTTGTGGATTACGTTCATCCCTCTGGCTACCAGCCCGGCGACTTACATAATTAATGGTTAAGAACGTCACACGAGAACACGGTTCAACTATGCCAGTGTTATTATTGTTTCGTCATACTGTCCCTAAAGTAAGACTCCTGGTTCTTGATAGCATGAGTTTAGAGAATTATATATCATCCTTCTATTCTCTTTTATTTCCACCAGTGCTGTTTTCCCGTGGTTAAATGGAAGTTAAGCATTAGCAATAATGAAATTTACACTGCTGTTAGTGTACCGTAACGGCAATCAGCTCCACCGTCATCACACAAACATAAAACAGACGTTTTCTAATTAGTAGTAGGAAATTTCGGTTTTCACATGGATTGTACATCACATACAGTTGATCGCAGCTGTCGCATTCTCATAGATTTTACAGTCGCCCCCTTTCGAAAAGAAGCACTAGACTCGAGTTTCGCTCTCATTGAAGCTCCCCAGTAGTGCATGTCTTTGCCATGGCCAGGACAAGAACTCCGGCCACGCTTTCATGAGACAACCGTGTTTACCACTGCGTCACTGATGTCACATTAGGTACGACCGAATTATCACATGTGAACGCTCAACACAGACGTTTTCGTTAAAACGATTAGAAAATTGGATGTGATTGGTAAAACTAAGGATTTCATGACTGAACTCAGCATTTTTAGACTGTTTCAAAGTGAGCATTAAACTGCCTCATCGACCTGAATGTCTCTTAGCTTTTATAGGGTACCCTCTGAGTAGACCGCTCAGATGTAAAGACATCAACCACTCATTAACAATCAAACACCCTCTCTGGTCAGATTCTGCTGAGGACGTTCGTTGAATGTTTATCCTGTTTGGTTCGCTATTAAGACGCCTGAAGTAATGCACCGGGCTGTCCAATGATCGCTATAGAGGTAGACCCCAGGTATTTCAAATCGTGAACGATGTTTCCTTAGCTGTTTCTATATAAACAGAACGTCGGAGCGAGGTCATACACTGTATTATGCAGCGCATGCCCACTGGACTCTGATTCATATAACATAACTGCGAAATTTCGATTGAATCAAAGGCTTTTCTGATAGAATTGGAGAAAGAAAGACAACATTTTACTACAACCGTTGCAGAACACTCGTGAATGCAGAAAAATCAGCTTTGTGAACCAACACCGTAACAAGTAAACAGGGTACCCCATACGGAAATCGGTTTGGCGATTGATGGAACCTCCTGCAGGTTACGAGACAAAAAGACGCCTGTCTAGCTGACTAATTAAGCGGACGTCATTGAACATTAGTTTCCTATTATGACCAGAGATGTCATTATCAGCGATGGAGACACGCAGGCATGTGCATGGAAACAGTGTTTCAAAATCACCCTTCGACAGCCATGTTTGCCGTTCACCCTAGCCACACTGGGGCTGAAAAATCAGTACAAACAATTACAAGGACTGTGCAGAAACTCAGTTCACCTCCAGATTCGGTAAGTGTTCACCGGCACCATGCTGGCCACACGGAAAACTTGTCGACAGAAAAGCAAGGCTCATATATTCATCAGTAACGATGTGGATATGGAGCTATGCAATACAGTTGCCAAATAATTCATGACCACGTCACAGAAACGATGAATTACAGGTGGAGAATTCTTGAACTATGAACGGGGGAACGAATTCTAGGACAACTAACTGTATGATACCATGACTTTCTGAATGAATAGGCACTCGCAAACAATTAGGAACCTGGGACTCTGCAAAATACCAAACACGACAGTTTACGATACTGTGACATGATGCTTGCAGTCCTTTTAAACGGTAGTCCCTGCCAATTTTGATCAGGAACCCCAGGAACAGTATGTAAACAAGTCGAATAGTCTGGCGGCTATCAGACCACAACTATCTATGGCATACCGTTGCCGTGTATATCAGGGTATTTAGTAAGTGGTCTTCCACGGTCGCAAGTCTATCTTCTGATTTGGGCGTCTGAAATGTGAGCTAACAGCTAGAGATGATTATTATTATTTTTGCTAATTGTCCTTCACACTATGCGTATTCAACTATTCTTCTGTCCGGAAGTTGATATCGATCATCCCATTTTTGTTGTTGCTTACGAGAACGGTGTGCCATCCGGGATCACGGCCCACTGTGACCGGTTGGAGGTGAACTAAAATACAACCCTGTCTTTCGCCATCCAATTCAAGCTGGCAACTTAAATCGTTCATAGATTTGAACAGACTGTACAAAAACGCGACAGGTAGGTGTTACGTACAAGTTCAGATTTGACATAAACCTGACGGTAATATGACTCAAGTCGATCGCGATCATAGCCAGAAAGAATGTAGTACTTGAGAAAAATAATGTCCATAGAACGGCCAATAATACAAGTGATACAGACAAGCTGTAGACCATACAACTAGTGTGTGAAGATTTTAATGACTCTGAGATTCCAGTCGTCGCACGCGAGCGACACTAATTGTCTGGGAAGTCTCCAATTCCCCGAAAAGTCGTCTTATTTCCCTTGCGAAAGGTTCAAAACCACTACTTTAAGTCGACTTCAAGGCTGGCACGGATATGTGATTCTTCGCCTTTAACGATCGTTCTCGACCTTTCGCTACTACTTTTGGCATTTCTCCTGCACGCTCGTTTTCTGACTGGGACCTCGCCGTATTATCTGGACGTTCGTCCGGTCTGTTTTTTGACCTTGGTTTCTTATTGGTCACAAACCTTATGAATATGAACGAGTTTGTGATCGTCTTGTCTTCAGAGTGAACGACGTACTGAAACTCTGTTTGAAGGCCAGTCTTCTTGTCTTCAGGCGTTAACCTTGGATGGTTGGCTTCGCCGGGGGGTTATGAGTTAACCGTGTATATTCGGTCGTCCATTGTTTATTGCATTTACCTGTCGTTCCGTCATACACCGTGTCGTCAGCCGTTGGTCTGTTATGTGTTATAGTCAACTTACGCGTTGACGGATCGTAGATCTAGTTACAACACCCACCAAATTCACTCAGAGCTCTCACAATCTGCGACCATATCGTCCATCTGGCATTTCAATTCGCCCTGGTGCTCGGGGAAGAGATCCAACCGTCGTTGATCGTGCATGGTACCTATTACTATAAAACTCCGCGGTTACGCACACATTGAAATGATCAAGCGGACTAACTGACAAAGATAACGGTGATCATACGCAAATCTTTGTCACGGATATACTAAGACTGTAGCTGTATAAGGCAAAAGTATAAGGCACAGATGTATTATGTACTTCGCCTTCAATCAACCCTAAGGATGACGTACGTCGATGCTTGTCTTCGTCAATCTCGCGGATAACTAACTAGTGATGTGTTGTGTCCAGTA
This sequence comes from Paragonimus heterotremus, assembly GCA_013368495.1. Classification (NCBI taxonomy): domain Eukaryota; kingdom Metazoa; phylum Platyhelminthes; class Trematoda; order Plagiorchiida; family Troglotrematidae; genus Paragonimus; species Paragonimus heterotremus. The sequence continues at coordinate 25,631 of LUCH01003702.1, read as the reverse complement.
ATGACAACACGAATAGTTCACTCAGTGATCACGTGCACCTAGTTCAAATCTCCAGATTCACTTGCAACAGCTGATTGCATACAAATACTGTGGGCACGGTGAAGTGAATATAGAGCCCAAAAACAAACCATCATTCAGTAACAAACGGATATGGCTGATCGTAAGCAAATGACCAATCAGAAGGTGACAAAGCGATGACAAACAAAACCACCAATACACCAGTGAGAAGTGATGAACGTCTCACAAGTCAAATCAACACGGTTAATCTTAGAACCTTGGTAGAGGAACTTGCCATAACAATAGGGCAAATGGACGGGGAGCAGTTACTACTTCTTTCATAATTTTCGGTAGAAGTCCCATGATGATATTGCGAATATCATATGCAACGAAGAAGAACGGTGGCTTATTACTCAGGTACTTTGTCAAACGTGAACAGACTGTCACATCAGAGTCACACACTCATCAGGTAGTTCCAGCTCCAGCTGCTCAACTAAGCTTTTATCAAATAAAACTACGCATGTACATACGCGATATCATCAGCCCGGCAAGTGTACAACAGGTCGAACGATTGGTATATATATATATATATATATATATATATATATATGATTGAATTCACACAAGAGCCCTGAAACCAAATGACATCCCTTAAACTCCGTACTTCTTCCAAAGAGTGGATTCAAGTGGCTAAACGTCTTGTCGGTCTGGGGGCAAGCTCTAGTGTATGAAACTACTATCTGATTCTCAAAATTCATAAGCTGATAACTAGCGTGAAAAAACAACAGTTTATGAGAAAAGCATGAAAATCGACTAGCATAGTTAACGAAACAATTTGTTAAACCATGGCAAACAAACTTTCCAAGTCATCATCTTGGACGACAATATATCAGTGGTTCACATTGATGCCTAACTGCTACACAACCAAGAAGAAAAAAACCCTGTATAAGAAGGGAGAAAACAAGAAAAAGAAAAATACGGGAAAGGACCTAATTCCTGAAAAAATAGCTACGTCTATATTCAAAATCAAGGTGCCTACATCTTTGAAACAAACAGCCAAACCGTAAGTGAAAGTAAGGCGTCATCGGCAAGACAGATTCCTTACGGCTTTCACTGCCCCGCGTCATTAAATACACTCACTTCACGGACAACTCGCATAAACAACGATAACATTCACGCCACTGGGCTCGATTAGCCGCGATCTCACCTAACGTCTTCAGCCACTGACTCTCTGAGTCGCAAGGGTCATAGTCGTGGAGACGAACCCGATCTGCTGTGACCAACCCTTTCGTGAACGATTCCATTTCTCTATGTCAGATCATCATCTATTCACCTCACACCTTACATCAGTCGGCCGCACCGTCAGCAAACAGTACTCGGTGTGGCAAACGACTTGCAGGCATTCCTCAATAGATGACCTGACCATCTAAGTCCGTACAAGTGTAAGGATTGAACAGGACTCGTTTGACAATCAGTGCCAAACACTTGCTTTCTAAATTCTTCGTCATTTACTCGGTGGTGCCACCGGAAACGTGCGATCGGATGCAGACATTGGCGGCCACACTGTCTACTCAGTACTGGTCACACACTTCGGGTGATTCCACAGCCGCCGTTAAAGGTCAGGTTGGAGTAGGTATAGTCCTCAGCACGACGGCTGCAGCCGCATTGGTAGATTGGATTCCTGTTGGCAGCAAGCTTTGTGGCGTCCGCTTGGCAGGTTCTGCTAAGGACAGCTCTAGACGCGAAATCTTCAGGAATCTTTTCATTGTGTCTGCTTATGTTCCAACTGATTGTAGTGACGTCGGCGTCGAGGACTTTTTATATTCGGATCGGTTACTTTACGGCATCGAAACATGGCCGCTCGGGGCACAAGACATGAGCCATCTTCTGGTATTTGACCACCAATGCCTGTGTCCGATCGCACGTTTCCGGTGGCACCACCGAGTAAATGACGAAGAATTTAGAAAGCAAGTGTTTGGCACTGATTGTCAAACGAGTCCTGTTCAATCCTTACACTTGTACGGACTTAGATGGTTAGGTCATCTATTGAGGAATGCCTGCAAGTCGTTTGCCACACCGAGTACTGTTTGCTGACGGTGCGGCCGACTGATGTAAGGTGTGAGGTGAATAGATGATGATCTGACATAGAGAAATGGAATCGTTCACGAAAGGGTTGGTCACAGCAGATCGGGTTCGTCTCCACGACTATGACCCTTGCGACTCAGAGAGTCAGTGGCTGAAGACGTTAGGTGAGATCGCGGCTAATCGAGCCCAGTGGCGTGAATGTTATCGTTGTTTATGCGAGTTGTCCGTGAAGTGAGTGTATTTAATGACGCGGGGCAGTGAAAGCCGTAAGGAATCTGTCTTGCCGATGACGCCTTACTTTCACTTACGGTTTGGCTGTTTGTTTCAAAGATGTAGGCACCTTGATTTTGAATATAGACGTAGCTATTTTTTCAGGAATTAGGTCCTTTCCCGTATTTTTCTTTTTCTTGTTTTCTCCCTTCTTATACAGGGTTTTTTTCTTCTTGGTTGTGTAGCAGTTAAGCATCAATATGAACCACTGATGTATTGCTGTCTATGGTGATAATGTGAATGAAACTCAATAGGAATGCAAAAAAAATACTTTGCTCTGGTTTTGCTTCTAGCCACCGCTAGAACGCGAACTTCTGTCATTCGTCAGCTTTTATACAGTCGCGGAACTATTAACACCGACATAACAAAAAGAACATTTGAGGTTAGGTATAGCAAGCATATGCCGAGTTGGTCCCCAGGTGCAGTACAGTGCCTGCTAGTAAGGGACGCTCATATTCAAGAGACTGGCACCAAAGAACGTCCCCCGACAGAAGACGAACCGGATACCGTGGAGAGTTGGCACAAACGCCTGGCAGTAGCTTTAAAGCTCAAGGACGGATCATAGCGAAGTGATTGCATCTGTTAGATGATCCTATGTTCTCAGTAAGCAAACAGCGATCCTCAGAGCAGAACACAGAACCAAGATACTTGGTGAGGCGCATGAACAACCGATACTTGTCTGTACATAACCGGAAAGCGTACTACTGAATGCGTTCGAGAACTGCGGCGATCCCGGGATTCTTCAGTTAAACAATACCTGACGATCATATCATCCAGGTATGCGGCCACACCAATTAGGCTAGTGACAACTGCGTGAATCACCTGCAAGAATGTGGTCGTAGTGGTTCAGCCGCTGAACGAAAACACGGTGCACTAGAACAGACCTCTGCATGTGTTGGTCATGAGAAATTTACGACGTTCTGGAGGACCCTCAAGTTGGAAATATGCCCTAGTTAAGTCAACTTTGGAAAAGTGAAGTGCTACCATTGAGTATGGCAGATAGGTCTTCGGGAACTAGAAGGAGGCAGTAATTAGTCTCCAGAGCACCAATAAGGCCTGTCGAAAAGTCAAAACAAGCGCGGAAGTATCCATTCGACTGCTTCACCATGAAATTTGGAGCAGCCTGCAGAGTAAGAAATGGACACTAAAAGGCCCAACAATTCCAAATGCTTGAGCCCTCGATCTACGAACGACAAGGCAGCGTAAGGAACTTGCTATTCCAGTCATTATGTCGGTGTTTCTCTCCAATGACCAGAACATTGTTGGGGCTGTTCTCTTTCGCATGATTGCCTATAAATATTCTAAAAATGAAGCGTTCACAGTAGGTCACTGAATAAAAGATCTAGTATCCCGACCGCAAAAGACGCTTGATCCGGGAAGTTGTTTATTGCACAAAATACACTATAAGCTGTATGAGAGCATAGAACGGGCACAAACATTAACGTGCATGACTGACATATATACGCACTCGCTGGACAGCAGTGCATTGTCATTCTTCTTGGTGACACGTCCCAATGTGCATACAAGTTTCCGATTGTCGCTTCTGGTCCCTCGTCTTCCTACTGTTGAGACCTGTCTTTCTGTTAACCAGTACACGTACTATACTACTTACAAACAGAGGTGCATGTT
>LUCH01003702.1:10145-21550 GCA_013368495.1 Paragonimus heterotremus | reverse complement strand
TAGACAGCACTCTTCTGCATCTGATGACGAATTCCCTCCGACCGACGCAGTGTTGTTGTCTCCCGACTGATTGAACCAGTTCGCAGCTTCGGTATACCGTGCCACTTTGCTAACTCACTGCCACGCACTCGTTTCGTATCGTTGTCTCTCTCAATTATGTATACTGGGCCCCGTCTGAAAAAGGACCAAATACAGATCTTTACATTCAGACAAGTTTTTTCGAGCATGGGCCGCTGGTGCCTGTGTTCCGATACTCTGGATATTTCACCCTTTCTCCTGGAGTGAACATTCTAGCCTTACCGAGTCGCTGAGCTACCGATTGTTCTTTTGTGCGTGTCTCAGATGCTTTCAGATTCCGTTTGGCTTTTTCTCTTTCGGTAGCCAATTCTCTGGTAGAAGCGCTGCATTCCCATATCGTGCTCCATCGGAAGTCAAGCAATTTTGCCGTATATCAATTGAAATGGAGATTTCTTCGTGTTCGCCTGAACAGACGCACGGTGGGCCAACAACAGTAGTGGTAATATGGATTCCCAGTCAGCTGCCTTGGCTGATAGCCATTCTTCGATTACTCGGTTGTTACGTTCAGTGAGCCCATTCATATGTGAGTGATATGGTGTCGTTCGAATGCGCTTGATTCCCGGCTGCTGCATACGTGTTCGAAACTCGTCGCTTTCGAATTATTATCCCTGATTCGTCAAGATAACCTTTCGTATGCCGTGGTTCGTCACAATGAGCCCAATCACCACTTCTTCTGCCGTAGATGCCTTTTAGTCTGGAATGTCAGTCGCTTCGATCCAACGAATAAAATGTTCTGTTATGACCAGAACGTACCATGGCCACTCAATAGAAATGGGCCCATAAGATCCACCGACTAGAGTTAACTGATTTCGGAGCTGCTGGGCTCCTCCATTATCACCTCTCGGTAACTGACACTGTTGGCAGGCAAGTAGGCAAGCTGTTGTATCCTCCTTCATATTCGGCCAGTATGCTCTTTGTTGCAACAGATCTTACGTCCTGGTGCACCCGGTGTGTGCCAATCTATAGCAGTTTGCCACCAGTTTCTTCCTCAATTGTCTCCAAATGACCACCACACAAGGGCTGCCGACGCCACGCTGCCACGTCAGTAAGCCCGCATTGTTTAAGTCAACTCTTTCCCATTAGGAGGCGATCATTTTCAGCTCTTCATCAATCGTTGGGATCCTTACGCCATTTACCAGAGCGTCAGTCAACTTCCGTAGGGCCTTGTCTTGTCGCCACAGACCCACTAGTGTTCTTGGGTCTTGTTCCATTATTAAGCCGTTGGCTCCAAAATTCACTTTAGAAATTCGTTGTCTACCGCGGTCGGGAGAAGAAACCAGCGACACAGTTGTTAGAGCCAGGCACATGATTGAACGTAAAATCATATCCCTGTAAACGCCATGTCCATCGGGTTAATTTGCCTCTCAGGTCCGTCGCTGTCCTGATCCATTCTATTGGTCTGTAATCCACTTTAACGTGAGACTGTTGACCCAATAAGTCTAGCGTCCAGGCGATTGCCGAACATTTCCTCTCAGTGGTTGAATATTTTTGTTCCGCTGGGGTCAGGACTCTGCTAGCATATTCCATTACTCCTTCCTTCTACTTGAGTACTGCCCCAATGCAACAGTCACTTGCATCTGCTGCTACGATAAACATTTACATTTGGAAGTTTCGGCTTCAGGTGTTGCACGTTCATTTATTGTTGCACTCGCGTGAACGCTCCATGGACGTCGTCTGTCCATTCAAATTTCCCGTCCTTCCGATTGAGTTCGTACAGTGATGACATGATAGAATGAAAATTTCCTACGAACCGAGTGTGGTACCCTGCTCGACTCAGAAACTGTCTTAACGTGCGCTTAGAACTGGGAGCATCTTTAATCGTCAGTATTACTTCTCTGGCAAGGATCTGGTTTCACCTTCACCCATCTTGTATCGCAGTAGCACCACTGATGGCCGTTTGAATTGACTTATCAACACTGACTTGGGGTCCTGAGTTTTTAGGACAACACCTAGGTGGGCGGTGTGCTCTGGTTTTGTGTTAAGGTATATCACAATATTATTCGCATATACTACCACATTATCCAGTAGTTTTACCAGCTGAACAAACAAGCGTCGAAATGAGAACGGTGGCTAGAATAGGCCAAACGGTATGCACTTGAATGGGTACTGTTTTTAGCCGATTGCGTTTTTATCACGACCCGTGAGTTTGATTGTCACCTATCAGTATCCGGACTCTAACATCGTGAACAACTTCGTCTGTTGCAACTTGTCGAAAATATTGGTGACGGACGATATCAACACAACTGTGTTCCGCATCATCTTATTTAGCCTTCTAAAATCCACAAAATAGTGGTATTTTCCGCTGGACTTCTTCACTAAAAGAACAGACGAATTGTACGGACTGTTGGCTTCTTCGATAACATACTTGTCCAGCACTTTCTGTATTTTCCTTCTCACTCTCCCCTCAAGATGAACAAATATCCTACGAGGTCCGTGAGGTTGGAATGTTCCAGTTGTTGATACTTCATGTGCAATCCGGTCGCAGAAGCCGTACGGATCATCGTCGCTCATGAATAACGCAGTGTATTTCTCAACCGTGGACTGGAGTAAGGGGCTGTGCAAATGAGGGTTTCCGCCATGCGTACATGGTTGGTGCTATTCTGTTGCTGCCCACAGAATGTCATGGAACCGTTCCTGATTAGTAGCTTCTTGAGCTGCAGTAAGGAAATCGGCTGCAAGCATCGCTTGTCTAGTTTCCGGGGACAATAAAACGGTGCTTCATGATATGGCTGCCAATGCGCACCCCACATTCTTTTACGCAATCAACTAGCAAGTTGTGACCATAACTATCCTTATCACCACAGATGTTGATTTCACGTCTTGCTTCCCTGCACGAAATAACCGCCACAATATCGAGTAATCACTGTTTTATCTCTCAATCACTACCATCATTAGTTGGCCTTCCCAACGAAAAGAACGATTGAACACTATTTTTAGATCTAAACTGCGGGGTTGAGCAATCCTCCTTCAATATCCTTTTTTTACCACAGCTGGAACAGCTTCTTAGTTGGTCGTTCTTCCGTGATGCTGTTCTCAATGCAGCTACACCCGCTGCCAGCTGCATTTCCTCTAGTGTCTTCTTGTCCGTGTTGTTGTTCACATCCACCGATGCCACGGACGTAGCTTCCAAATCGTAGGTCACTTTCGAAAGTTCATCAGTGTCCATCCGCTTGATGACATGGACAATATGGATCCGGCTGTGGGTTGCCATCGGGAAACCCTTAATAAATTGCTCCATGAGCAATTTGCAATCGTGATTCTTGGTCCAATTCTGACAACGTCCTGTCCAGCAATCCTTGCAGAGTAACGGCGAACACAGATGAATCCGCTCCTTGTCCAAACCTGGCCGCGTTGAAACACCGCATGTACTCCCTGCGATCGGCCGGACTGTCGAACACAGCCACCAGCACCCTCTTCGGAGCGGCCGACTCCATCTTCGCGCTGCGTTCAGCACCGTCTTTGCTCTGCCCTTCACCAGCGTCCGCAGGGAAGCCAGCTTTTCACGGTCCTGACTTCTATCACAGCCTCGAAGTCGTCCAGGGACGTCCAAACCTTTCCATCTTCGAACGGCTGCGGCCAGGGTTTCTTCATCTTCGTTTTCGTCACGGCATCAACTTTTGTGACCACGAAAGACACTTGGCTCGGGAAGTTGCTTATCGCACAAAATCCATTGTAAAATACTTGAAAACAAAACCAGTGCGTGCACTCAGTTGCACGATTGATGTGTATCCACATAAATTAAGCAGTAGTGCATTTTCACCATCTTTGGTGATACATCTCACATGGTGCATGTACATGTTTCCAATTATCACTTTTAGTCCCTCGTCTTCCTGGTGTTGAAACCTGTCCTTTAGTTCCCAAGCGTATCAGCCCTGCTACACCACGCACAAACGAAGGTGCATGTTATACAACACAAGTATGCAGGAGTGCTGAAAGTCACCCCGCAAATGTTGAAAGGATTTCGGTCTGTCTTGTTTGATCAAAATCGGCTTCCCTGCGGAAGAGGCGTTTCGAAAGGAAGGTGGAAATTCATGGCATTGAATAAGTCTGGTGATGAGTTTCTTCTAATCACTAATTTGACAGCCATGGAGTGCGCGGATATTGTTTTGTTGAGTCCTTTTGCAGAAAGCATGCGGGTCACGCTGAACTAGTTTGATGACTGAGTAGGTCCATATGAAATGCACTGTGTACTTTCAAATTGCAAGCTACCGCTTCATGGTTGGGACACTCCCGCTTTCACGTCTTTTTATTGCAGATAGCCTAACAGTGAATGCGGACAGATTCACACACTCGGGTAGTACTACCTCTTTGGATTGTACTACCGCTGATGATTTGTAAGCCGAAACAACAAGGGCATATATCTCTTTCACTAAAATGCGTCGTCTTTGACACAAAAATGACGTGCGATTGTCGTTGAAAGTTATGGTATATTGTGTTCTGGGGTCCAGAAGGGCAACCCGTCCATAACGAAGACATTGACAGACTTGAATTGTTTAACAATCCGCCAGTTATCCCAAATCCAATGGAATAACCGCATGGGCATCACCAGAATTCACCAGTAAGTATTTGGGGACGCTCGAGATGTGTGAGCAGTCGATCTGCGGTGGTTGCGTCACGTGTTCGGCATGGTGACCGAGTATTTTCCACAGCGGGCAATATTCACTGACCAGCGACAATTAGATGGAACAACGGGGTGGTCAAAAAAGACGTGATTCTGAAATATAAATACAATGACCATTCCGTTAAGTAAAATGGGAAAGCGTCGTTTGACCAGTTGGAGACGTTACGATCACTCAAGTGGTTCAGTTGGACTACGTCTTAAACATCATGCGTAATGCAGCTGCATGGTGTTCTACTTCATTGACTCAAAAGTAGTCATACGGTGACTATATTGTACGTAGCTACTGATTATCGTCGTGACAGTTGAAGGATCTGTGTACGGTCTGATCACACTGCAAATTGTCAGAGCCAGTCCTCGGGATGGAAACCGTCTCTTTCCTGAACGAATCGGTTGTTTCAGTTAACAGTTCTCTAATCGCTTCGTCGCGATACAACATCAAGATAAATTTGACAGATAAAAATGTGACTCCGAGTTTGCTACGGATGCTGCAGTGTTTGAGATATGTTCTTAAGCACATCGTAACAATAAATAGGCTGCGGGTATTTCCAGGATTCTCGACACTTTTGGACATTCAGAGTCATCCTAGTTGCGTAGGCTGATAATTAAACATGCGGAACAATTCGAATGTCCATTATACAAGACAGGGGAATGGTAATAGAGTGAAAAAACCAGGACGAAATTTGAATGGCAGATATTCACACAGCGCTTCTTTGTGCAAGTATGCCATCTTTTTAGGTTCAGCTGAACCAATTACCTACATGAACTCCGCAAAAAAAACTGATCTTACTCGAAGGGTGGTGTCCCAGCTACCAGTGCAAACGGCTGTTCCATCCGGACTAGTTCTGAGGGAAGAGATACGATTTTCATGCCCGTAAAGAATAGTGATTCGCTGCGCCTTGAGCACATCCCACACGTTGATAGCATGGTCACTGTATCCACCGAAGAGAAGACGACCTACAAATGTAGATAAACAACTTTATGCACACCCCACTGCGATACTGGAAAGGCCCTATGAAGGTATTGGACATAGTTTTACATTTGAAGGTTGCCTATTAGTTGCGGTGAGTAAGGCAGCACTGTGTATACACATACGTACATATACGTAACTTTCTGACATTCAAATGAGAGGGTCGTACAGTGAACAGAAAAACAGGTCATTTGAATAGACGAAGCAAAAATGACTCCACAGGGAATATTAAAGACTTAATCAAATGGTTGTCTACCGAACTAAAATGGACTTAGAGGAAATAAACATCAGCGAAATGGATCTAACATACCGAAGAATAATTGGAAACAACGTACCACTTAGGGAGAAATCGACGGCGTTGCATCCAAAAATGACACTATCCTTCTTGTAAACAGCCAACTCACGGTCTGCCCGCAAATCAAACAGACGGATTGTAGCATCGTCAGAAGCAGTAGCAAACGCATCACCGCTGGGATAGAAGCGCACACTATTTACATCTGAGTCATGTCCCTGGAAGACTTGAACACAACGGCCGGTTCGAACGTCCCACACGTTGGCACATCGATCGCAGCCCTAATAAAATGTAGTAAGAATCGCTGAAGAATTGGAATAATGTATTACATACTAACCATCCAAAAGCGCCTTTACCATTTTTAGCTACTACGGTTTTTACAGTTTACTGATATCAAGGTAGTAGTTTGTACTTCTCATTGTTTAATATCGTCACTCCCTCATTGGACGTGATAAAGAGATCCGCTTTCGTCTTTATGAGGTGTTCCAGTAATTCCTGGGTACGCCAACCGAGCAACTGCTCATACATCCACTGGAATTAAGGTCTAGCGAGTGCGTTGGTTAAGAAAACAAGTATACATTATTTGGTGCCAAGGGATGCTTTGGTTTCATATCAATATAGAATACTGCATTGTCTCTTGGTAAAATCCGCCCAGGAGGAAATGAATGGTTCTCTAGGCCTCACCAGCTGCTTACAATCTGAAGGCCACTTATTCACTTTATTCGGTAATCCAAACAGAATGGCTTACATGAAAGATCCAACATTATCGTGAATCGCAGTAAAGACTACAGTTAGTATACATATTCTATCTCCTGTGTGTTGTAGATTATTTTGATCTTCTAACCGAAAAACGATTCACTGACCCTATCAGATGCCGTAAGCGTGCAGCTTATTGAAGTTGGCACATGCTATGGGGCTAACATAAGCAACCCGCCGAGTAGAACACTGTTCCTGTCAAGTCATTGTCTTTATTAATAAAATCAGTGCAACAGGTCAAATAAGAAACTGATCACCCGTTCGACGTCAAAGATATATGCCAAATGTATTGAAGAGAAAATAAAATTTTGAAGCACTTAAGAGTAGAGGTAGTAGTGCACCTAGGAGGTTAATTGATCGGAGGCAGTGCACATACCAAGACGCAAGTGAACGAATTGTTTCTTAAGGTATCTGATAACATCTTCCGGTTTCCGGAGAGAGTTATAAGCAAAATTCCGAGAGGCCTCACCGCATCTCAACGTTAGTAATGTTTGGCATTTTACGCTTCAAATGCGCCGTACAATCCATTTTTGGATGCTAATCAGAGGATCAATCCAACAATCGAAAGAATCTATGGATGAACGGAAACACTGGGATACTACAACTGTCGCGGAGTATGCGGAGTGCACCATTCGGCCAAAACGGAGTCTGAAGTTCATGGGGGAAACTAAACGACAGTTTTCAAAAGGACGACTAACCGTGTCGTTGGACCGCAGTCCATGAAAAGGAGTACATTGTTGGTGACACAGAAATCAAGAACCAAAGGAACTTTATAGTTATATGGGAGAAAGACCCGTGTTATCTGTGAGTGTGATAAGGCATGAGTAATGTCCAGAGTATTTGATAGATGGCGGCGATAACTGAATAAGATCGTTTCAGAACAATGGGGAACGCTGTCGATGTTGAACAAATGTGTTAATAACTCGCAGCTGAACGTGAGTCTTGTCAATGAGCTCTTTTGGCCACCCAACGCAACCTCTCGAATATACCTGCTAAAAACAAAACTACTCAATCATCGACAGCTACTGCATGACGTAACAGGGCTGATGAACGCTGTTGTCATCCACAGAAATATTAAACAGTCATTCACATGTGCTATCGTTTTTTTCTATGCATATTTAAGACGTAATTCGGTTATTAATTGAGGTGTGGGAGGGCAGTAAAATAGGAGCAATTGCCTCATGTTTCAAACGAAGTCGAACAGTTCGCTCGAATGAGTCACAGGAAGATGAATTGCTGTTCGTAGCTGAGCAGCTCATAGATCTCACATCACTTGAAGAGTCAAACTTTTTCAACGGTATGTAACAAGTGGTAAGGGTAATCTTGCCAGTGAACTTAAATACGCCAACTAATTCCGGATAATAAGCTCCAGCATTGAAACTTTTACCTGGGGATTCTGACGTGAGACAGAGGTTAGATGGAAATGTTCTTACAAGCCAGCTTATTATTCTACTGGAGACAATGTGAAATGTAGGCGAACTGCGTGGTATTCGAGGACAGAGGCATTATATACAAACGGTTACAAACTTTACTTTAAAACCTTAAAAATCAGCCTTTACTGTTGTCCGAGTCGTTCCCCCTCAAACGAGATCAGAACTCAGAAAAGACTGTTCTTGGTAGGCCTTGTCGGTGGTCCTTCTATGGGGGTGGGTAGTAACGTAAATGATTAAACGAAAATGAGAGATGTTTAAAAATCACGCTGCTCTAGACAAAATTTATGCAGTAGTGGCAGGTCGTCGTGTTGATAATAAATTTTCAAACTGCGTTGTCACGCTGCTCACCAATAATTACATTTACTTGAAACAGCCAACAGATGGTATGGATGCTATTCATTCCTCCTTGAAAAGTAGACGTTTCGTTGCCAGCATCAAGTCTGTGAAGATATACTTTTCAACATTTCTTCAACACTGGAATAAGATACCGTGTCACAGCACAACGGTTCGAAGGATGGTTGAAACAAACGTACTCGTGATGGTTAGAGTGGCTAAGATGCATTATGGGCACCTTACAATAAACAAAATATACAAAACAAAAAGGAACATTTCCAATTTGTTAAAACAGCTTGAAAAGATCCAGACATATTGGTCATGACAGGATAAAATACGGGAGGGTTACGATAAACCGTGAAGAAAATGAATGAATCACTGTAAAAGACAGTAATGACAGTAATGAAAAAAACGGCGGATGCGAAGGACCCAAATTGAAATCACTGGGGAAACTAATGTGAAAAGTTCAAAGTCAAAGCAAAAACTGCAAACCTTGGTTACGGGACGATTGATTTAACATACCGTACGTTGGCTAGATGGATCATCGAGTCACTACAACTTATGGGGAAACCACTGTCACCAAAAGGCTTCTAAGACACTTTGAATTCATAAGGTATGCTTATGGCTTGAATATATCAGGGTTTATGATAGTTCGTTATGACGTTCCACCATTGTTTACACATGAATCTGTGAATGCATAGGACGAATGCGGATATGGTTAGAACTGCTCCTGGACTTAGGACATGACACTTGGATCCTCGATCAGTTCAGTCTAGTTAACATCCACCTAAACCACAAAAATGGGACCGGACCAACACATACAGACACTAAAATGCTTAGAATTTCGGCACCCAGTAAAGTAGTTTCTACAAAAACACGTTCAAATAAACGATATCCTCTTCATTAAACAAGACCTAAATGTAAAATTAATAACGGCGACCTGGAGAATTACAAAAGGGGGTTCCTCCAATGTCCACGTTTTTTAACTGCAGACTTTGCAATAAAGTGAATGCTGGGGCAACATTCTTAAAGAAAACTGTACGCCAATTGTGCTGAGCCCCCAAACCGGTGACATCGTCCGTGCTTCTTGGGTATTTTATCGAAGTCGATACACCCATCAATTAGTTCTTAACCAGTAACCTCACTGCCAGCTCACGGTGAGTGCGCTTGCGGTTGAAGCAGCCTAATATCTCTTCATTATCTCGTTAGAATTCCACAGATGACTGTACTTATCTATCCGTTGCACAGTGTAAGCACATCAGCAATGGCATTCTTATTCATCCGTGCAGTTTACTAACTATCTCACGGCGATCATGTGATCCAGCCATCCTCAAACATACCCGAATCGCCAACCTAGCGGACTAACGGTCTATGTAGCACACTAGCTATACTGGAGAGTGGCTGTACGCATCCAGTCATTGGTACATATAGTGTTGTCAGTGTAAACGCGTTTTATGCGTGCGTCATTCTGGTTTGATTCCGTACGCGTATTATATATATATATATATATATATATATATATATATATATATATATACATGATAACGGATCATAGTGTGGATTTGAAACGTCACAATAAATCGTTCACTACTCGGTGTGTGTCCCTTTTTAACACTTTAAATATGCTACCTGAGCTGCAGGCATTCTCACTGATTAAGCAAACGTTCGGACGCAACGCGCTCAAATGTGCAAGGAAATGGGAAAACTATGCCAACCGTGAAGGCTCCGTCTGTGAGCAACTATTCTTCCCATATAACTGCATTCGTCATGATGTGTTCTCTAAGAGCGTTACATGCAAGTCGCCGATTTAAGCAGAACGTGCTAGGATTATCACCAGGAGTTACCAGAAACAAATGCACCATGAACTTATTACCCATGCACACCGCCGTCTGACACAATACAGAAGCGAATGCGAAAACTTGAAACAAGCGGCTACTGAATTACTCGATTCCGAATGGATCGACAAGACTGAAGAAGCCATAAGACTTTCAACAGACTCTAGCAGAACAAAAACAAAAGATCGACTGAATCAAAATTTTCGGCGCCTCAATCTGCCCAAGAAACAAAACACCGAACCTATATACAATTCATCAGACCATCAGTTGACACTCAACGAGAAGGCCGTTTTGTTAAAAGGTCTGAAATTCAATTATACAGACGCATTCACGACAGAATTCGTTGCATGTTCTGAATCGGGATTGAAACGAAGTGGTCTAGATGAGCAAATGCAGCAGTCTGTCAGGAGAAAGATGTGTCAATACCTGGCCAATCGAAAACCAACAACTAATGAAAATGAAGCGCTGATGACACTTAAGAAGAACGACCAGATTATCATCCTACCCACAGACAAAGGGAACGCCATAACCGTGTTGAATAGACAAGATTATAAAAAAAAGTGAACGATATTTTAAAAGACGCCGCAACGTACGAGCATGTCATAGGAGAACCTACAAAAGGTCTGAGGGCCCGAATAACCAGAACTGTGACAGGTCTCAAGGAAGAGAAATCATTTACAGAAGAACAGGCTAAATACCTGAGACATATTGAGGGACCAGTGCCACGATTATACGGGCTACCGAAGGTCCACAAGGGTCAAGTACCACTGAGACCAATCGTTACATCCAGGACGGCCCCGAACTACCAACTGGCGATATTCCTTTTTCGTATTCTCCGGCCATGTTTACCTCACGATAATCATGACGCAAACAGCTCGACTGACTTCTTGAGATAGATCAAGAACCTGGAATTGGAAGAAGACGATACATCGGTTTCTTTCGATGTTGAGTCGTTTTTGACCAACATACCGAAGAAACTTGCGATAGAAAGTTTGAAGCTCCTGATGAATGAGGACAATAGTTTGCGCAATAGAACGAATCCCTCTCCAAAGGAATTGGTTCAGTGAGTGGAGCTTTGCATAGAGACTTA
>LUCH01003701.1:53997-64062 GCA_013368495.1 Paragonimus heterotremus | reverse complement strand
ATATGTGCAACGCATCCGTTTTATGATTTTTGTTGTCAATGTGTTGAGAAACATGCTTGCGCTCTCTAAGTTATCCATCTTGGGACTTTTGGGCACTTTGAAGATGTAAGATGAGGGGGATAAGATTCTCCTTCAGAGAGTCGAATGCAGCATAGCTTGTTTTTAGTTGGGCGACTTCAGCTTCCAGTTTAGATACCTTATCAAACAACTCTGCCAATACATTGTTTAGGGGGATAGAACCGTTCTTAGTTAGAGGGGTATTGGTGGGAACCACCAGTTTATCTTCACCTCCTTTAAAGGCAGCTTCTTTGGAAGGGTCTTTACAAGTTTTGAGCCTAGAGCATTTGTCCTTAGGCCGTTCACTATCTACTTTAGAGCTAGAACAAGTGGTTTTCACACCAGTCGATCTTGTTTGACGACCGGTTTTGGTCATCACAATTTGTTACATATGAATATTTTTTAGACAGACGTGGACGCAGGTAAAATGTAAGCAGACCGTACGGTAAAATAGTTATCAAAAATAGTAGCTATATGAGAAACTTCAAATCGAATATCCACGCAGTAATCACTTGCCCTTTTCGAATCGCGCGCCAACACTGCTTCGCAGATGAAAATGAACAGTTGGTCTTTTACTGCTTTTAAGCCTATCCGCAACCAAAGTAGGTTTCAGGCTTTCCTTGCATTACCCAGCAACTCCCCAATACCCTATCCTTCTATCCAAAGCATGAATGCTACCATTAACCAACTTCCTAACGTATGTACTCCGATAGGCACATCACCGTCCGATTATATAACTAGCACAAATGTCCGCCAACCAAGTCCTTTTTAGTGCATCGCCCGGTACTATACCCATCATCACCTGCCCCCACCTTCCCATTTGTCGTACAGTTCTTCAGCAGCCTAAATGTTGTGCCTGATAGAAAGAATTCCCTTGACTTATCGCTCATAAACGTAAAATAATTGGTAGGCAAGATGCACATTTTTAGACCTTTTGTCTTTTCGTTTACTCCCCATATCATTCCTGTCAATGAGACGTGGTGCTTCCCCGAAGATCCAGACACGCAAATAAGTCTCATAGGATATAATATATTTCGTAGGGATCGTCTCAAAGGACGAGGCGGTGGATGCATCTTTTACCTAAGAGAGCAATTTTCCGCGGTTACACTTGACGAGCTTAGTCTTAATAAAATTGAGGACTTGTTGTGGCCAGTGGTCTCTATAGGTTCTCGCGACCTACTTATTGGATGTATTTACCGACCACCTAACGCTACCTGCAGTGATTTGAATGACCTTGTAAAGGTGATAAGTCATGTATCGAACATACCCTGCGAACACAAACTGATGGTTGGTGAACTTAACATGCCAACTATCTCCTGGACTGCATTCACAGATCCTGCAAGGCAAGCCAATTTTCTTTCGTGCATTCAACGGAATGGATGGAACCAACATGTCTTGGAGTCCACCAGACAGAAACATGTTTGGAATATCATATTAATTAGAGGTATCTCGTCTGTGGGGATATCCGTCCTGAAACAATTTCCAGGAAGTGACCATAATATCGTCAAATATCAGTTTGACCTCAACACAGTTATCAAACCCACAATTATATTCTACCGTCCGATCAAATATCGATTGGAGTTCCTTCTTCTCCTCACCAAGATCCTCAATTTGGAATAAGTTCTTTCTTACATTAGACCCAAAGGTAGCAACCCAGGAATTTATCAAACTACCTTTTGTATTGATATTCTGGTCCTCATAAAGTCAAAACCTGTTGATTTGTATGTACATGTTAGAATCCTAATTGCAAAAGAGACTGGCGAACTTAGGTCATTTAAGTCGATGCAAAGAACAACACTGAACTTCTCTTTGGTAATGAAACTGAGCAGCATGTTTGAACACAGAATACAGAATGCAACTGCGTTATGAGATTGAGGAAAAACTGGCCCTTGACAGCGAGCAAAGGAGCATGAGACTAATGCAACTGAGACCGGAAAATTCCACGAGGGACCCTTCTATAAAAATTATAACTCTCAAAGATAAGACGATTGTCGATTACCCTGTTGAAGTATGTGAACTCTTCAAGTTTGCTGCTGCGTTCAGCCTCGAGGGCACGGTGTCACTCGTTATTCCGCTGAAAACAACAAAGGTTCTGTGCAATATTTCAACTGATGTCAGAAGTATCCACTGACAGCCGGCTACCGTTAAACCGACAATCTACCCTAAACCTAATGGTATCTCACCAGTCGTTATCAAGCAGGGAGGTGGGGATGTACCCATTGTTTTACTAAATTTGTTCACACTATCACTTCTATCGAGCACTTTCCCTCCCTAGTAGAAGAAGTCAAACATAATGCCTCGCTAAAAACGTAGTCCAAGATAGGAAGTCAGTAACTATCGTCAAATAAACCACGCACACATCTGCTCAAGAATGTTTGAAGGGTTAGTAAAAGTGCCCATTGTCAAATTCTCAGGGTCACAAAATCTTATAAACCTTCCACAACACGGTTTCCTTAGTAAACGCTCCTGCATGACATGTCAGTTGGAATTTTTAAACCATATATCGGTATCTGCCGATGTAGGAAATGCGGTGATTATCATACTCCTTGCCATGCAAAAGGTCTTTGAACATGTGCCCCATAAACGCCTGTTGAACAAAATAACATCCCTTGGAATAGATAAGGCCCCTTTTACGGCTGGATCTCGTCATATCTTAAAGGCCGAACCCAAACTGTCAAAAGGAGAGGGCACTGCTCTACACCAAAACCAGCGACTAGTGGGGTGACTCAAGGAAGCGTTCTGGGACCACTGCTCTTCCTCAGGTATATAAGTGATGTATGCGATGTTATTAGGCATGGCAAACCTTTTCTGTTTGCTGACGATGTCAACATCGTTCACACATTCCGCCAGTCCAGCAACCTCGCCTCATGTCTACAAAATATACGACATGACCTAGCATCACTGGAGTTGTGGTGCAAAACATGGCTCATGACATTCTCAGCAAGTCGAATATTACCACCTATGGTTGCCAAATACCCAATGGGTTTGCCTCCCTAGACGGTCATCATATTGACACCGCTACATCCGTTCAAGATCTAGGAACATGGCATTCAAACTCCTTCAATTTCTCTGAACAACTATGCTTTCAGGTAGCAACAACTAAAAGAACAATAGGCTGTATTAAATAGATATTCGGTCCACCGGATGCGAGGCTGGCTGTTCACGAAACGTGTGCTCGACCTCAACTGGAGTGTTGTACCTCCATTTACTGCCACCTACGCAAATCCGATAAGCTTGTTTTAAAAAATCTTTAACGCTCATTTACTAAAAGCTTATTAGGATATTCATCCTTACTCAGCTGTAATCAACGTTGTCAAACACTTGGCATTGGTCCACTCTGGTTACGAAAACCAAAGTTGGGTGTTACACGCTTGTATGAACTAACACACTCGGACGCCATCACCACAGCGTTCGCCGTTCATTTTCAAAACAGTTCCTAATATTGTCTACGAAATAGGGGTTCCACTGTGCCAACCCTGTTAGCACGCAAAAAGATACGAGCCAACTTCTTTGTTGCAAAATATTCCTATATTTGAAATAGACTTCCGAATGAAATCAGAGCCAGTAACAGCATCCGGCGTTCTCAAATGAGCCTGGACAGCTCCCTTACATTATCAAACATATTGTCAAACTTTGAGCTTTCTGTGTCTTCTGATGACCTTTTTGAATGTGGTCCGGAGACTATTTAGCCGTCAGCAGAATAAATGTTTGTACCCGTCTTTACTATCAGAGTTCAATTAGAAACGGCCAGCCTGAAACTGTTCACTGCGTATCCGTTTATTGAAACCCCATCTAGCAGTTGATTCACTACGCACTCACGAAACCGCATCACTTTATTCATGTGCGTCACTCTTACAGAGTTGTACAGAGAAAAAAGAAGGACTATACATCACATATACACTTTTCCACGTATATATATATACCCGAAAGTAATGACCTGTTCACCCTGGTAATAAATCAGGCCATAATTAATGATAGCCGGTATTGACTGTTTACTTAACCAACGCACAAAAAGTCTCCACAGAACGTTATTCAAAAAATTCTCCCTCGTTCACTTTATGAAATCTTATTGTGACCCCAATTCATATCGTGCGTTGTCTCCTCTGTCTTGAACCCTCCACATGAAACATTAGCAACTATTGCGCACTATGAAATATATATTCTACTTTAACCACCGACCCTATAAAACAAACTGACATCAAAAGTGCACAAAAACCTCAGTTCATACCGTGTGTTGCCTTTCCTGCTCGCAACCAACAAGTGATAATTGTGTGCTATGCCATATAATATCCTGCTTATTCATGGCCTCTATAAAACAAACTTACGTTAAAGCTTAGTACGGAGTCTTGATTATCACGTGATAACCATTCTAGAAGTAGCTGTTGGTCACACAATTACCGCGAAATAATATAACAATTACTCGCCAATATTACATATTTTATTGAAAAAAAAAGAACTACTAATATCGCACTGCTTTTGTTGAAAAATATAAGTTACGTTACTTTTCATATGTGGATTACATGTGATTAATTTCAAACTGAACATCACTCACAATTGATCGCAGCTGTCGCATTCCCATACATGTGATTACTCCACATTTTCTCATCGAACACAACTTAGCGTTCCTTTCCTTATTCCCACGAGCAACCGTCAGGCAAGGAATATTGTGACAAACGGGCGACCAAAACCCCATATCGGCCGAGCGATTAGCGAGATTGTCAACTTTTTCACGTTTTCCGGCAGTCGACGAGGTCCCGCGCTGGAGTCTGCTGAATTCTTCGCCAGGTTTTGGAAATTCCCGTCTTCCCTGGCCAAACTTGAATTACTTCAGAACTTTCCGACTGAAGTTATGTTAAATAACGGCGTAATCTATCGAAAATGCATTTGCACGTATCTCCCGGAGTGATCTTGAAATATTTGAAACGTCCTCTTTATCTAATCTTGTGAAAGATAAAAAATAGTGTAACATTTCATCTTTTGTACCGAATATGCGGAACGGGTGAACTATCTTCTTCCCTGGTGTGTACATCAAGCGTGGCAAACTGTGAACACTCTTCTGTTTAGGTCTTTTTTTGTAGACAGATTTCATACCTGTCTTGTTATACGTCCATTTGTTGCCTTGTACCGCATGCAACAATCTGTCAAGATCGCGTATATCCGAGCGTGTTTCTCACAAATGCGTTGAGAACCATACTGCTATTATAACCTTTCTGTATTCGGATCGTGGATTCTTATGATTTCGATGATTGTTGGTCTATATTTTCGCCGGCTGCAGACTTCACTGACGGCCGCCATTATGTTATCTCGGTTTTTGCCGGAACTGACGGATATCTTTATGACCCATCATGAACGGTCTCAATACATATTTATTTTGATTTCTGCAGTGTTCATTTTTGCAACGTTGGTGATGGCTGAAGTCAACTGGAGGGAGCAACTACTAGCGTGAATATATACGGCATACTTAGGCGTTGATCATAGCTTAATTCAACTGAACGAAGCAACTACTAGCGTGAGTTGAGCGTTCCTACAGGTTGGAAAGGTATATTTCATCACGAAAGTTTCAGTAGAATCATTTATAGAACATAAAATCAATTAGCAAAGCCATTATTATGTTTTATCAAAAAAATGACGCCAAATTTTTTAAACAAAAATGCGAATATGGGCAATTTTTAGGTACACCTGAGTTTTTGCTGCAACGCCATTTCTATACTAGATGAAATCTATATAGTTGTCCCGCAGTATGCATTTTAATATTTCATGAAATTTTGAAAGATATCTTTTTGCATCTAACTAGCCGTTTCCAACTCGTTTCGGCCTTGAAACACCATACTGGCTAACGACACGATTGCCACATTTATTCTCGCTTTTACCATTTATGCTACAAAAGTTCAGTCTTCATACCATGGAGGCTAGTGATTCCGACCATTGTTAATCCGTGCTTTCTACAGCTGCGGACTACAGTGATGGTTAGAAGTACGTTTTCCAACTTGTCGCGTACCCGTGTTCCTCATTTAAGATCTCGGAATGTCATCCCGGGAGCTCCAATGATCTGTTGCCGCACACCCCTTTGCACGGGGGCTGGTAATTGCTGTTCTAAACACTAAATACAGACGGGTGAAAAATATACCTCTCTGTGGTAGCGTAGACGTCCGGAACTGGAATGTCATTTACATCAATCAAAACTGATGGCCCGTGGTCTGACAACCTTCGAGCATTCAAGTCACCCGGGGGGCAAACGGTCCGCCACTCGCCGGTACCGATTAAACCGCGGTGGACAGCCGGCCAGAGCGGTGATCCTTCGTATCATCAGCGTAACGTGTAGTTGGATGGTAAACACTATGAAGTGTGGCATACTTACCTTGACCGAGTCGCAGACGCATCGACGGGATATGAGGGCTGATGTCGCACGGTTTACCCATCATCAAGGCACTGAAGTGACCGGCGACTGCAAAACGGACACCATGCTCTCGAGAACCGTCTGCCGGATAACCTATGAACTAGAAGGTGTACCCACCACCTACTTCCCCTAACCTTCCTTGGTCTGCAGGCCTTATCTCACCCAAGGCTGCTGCGGTAATGGTATATCAACTCAGTCCCATAATGATCAGCGGGGGTCAGCACTCTGGACAATCTGTGGTGATACATTCAACGGACAGCATCTTGCGTCCCTGAGCGTGTTTCAGGTTTGTCTTCGTATTATTGAAACCCCAGCGAGCATTGCTTGCTCAAGTATCGTTGTTCGTCTCGTAGCTAGAACAGGGAAGACGGAGGGGTTGGCAGTGGAATGGTTTCGTCTGTCCGCCGTGCCGCAAACACCAGGCGGGACGACCCGGTTTATTCTGCGCAACAGCCAGTGCAGTGTGGTATTTGGCTCATCTTGTAGAATCATGGTTCATATGGAGTTCGAATAGTGCCAGGCGTAACATAAAGTCGAACCCAGCAAGTGCGCATGGGTTGAATCTAAACTGTGTAACAGGGCGTGCCGGTGTGCTGTCGACGCCGTTTTGCTTCCGTTTGTGTCAGTCGTGTGCATGGCTTACTGGGCATTTGGCTCATGCTTGTTTGTGTGGTTTCCTTTTATAGGACTGTTGCTGTAGCCCCGTCTTCGGAAGAACGCTGACCCCTGGTGTTTCCCCGTTGTCCCAAAGTTGACCCATGAGTGTAACGGACAACCAGATTGTAAGCGGCCGGCTTGTAAGTTACACCAGGACGTCCAAACATAGACAGGAGAATGATTAGGTCCCTTAACGAAAGAGCTTTGTTGAAAAGTCTGTACCGCAAAGGAGCGGGTGACATTCTCTTGAACAATCGCAACACTGTTGATCACCAACAGCATCCGAATCGTGATAACCACGCACAGGCTCTAGAGCTAAACATATATAAAGTTAACACGCATAAGACCAATACCACTTCAGAAGCAAACAAGTCACGCCCGTACGAAACCGGACCAGGCAGGGCGCATTTACAAGCCGGACAAGGACGCAACACACCGGTATTTTCCACAATGAGTGCAACGGGCTTTTGTCTGGCTGCTCCTCTTCGGACAATCTGGCATGGTAAAACCCGCAAGAACCGAAGTCCTTATTAACATTGCTCACCATATCGAAACAGCACACAAGACTGGCCGCCAAATTAGAACTGCAGAAAAGATCACAAACGCACAGGCATAAACAGATGAACATACCCACAAACACTCACATGCAAAACCATAAAAATATCACGAACAATGATAAGCCCTCGAAAATAATTCATGTAACCACACAAAATATAGCAAAAACGTACATCATTCCTAAACAAAGCACAGAAGCAAACGCAAGGAACACTACACTTTCAGGTCTACCGGGCAAATGCCGTATCGTGAAAAACCTCGAAAAAAATTCACTGCAACCTTTCTGAGTACGCTACCCGGACCATATTTCGATTAGATAACACTGTAGAACGACTGGTGATGCATCTTAAAAACCCTGTTTCTATGGGCAACCAGGCTGACTGTATTTGCGATATAAACAGGATGATCGCAGCTGCATTGGGGAGACAAGCAGACAAATGAAAGTACGTGTTGCTGAACACAAGAGGCACATGAGACTTTCTCCTGTGGGCGCATATCAACTTCAGAAGCTGGAGCAGGGTTAGGTCAACACACTGCATGCATTGTCAGAGAATGACAACGCAGGTTTTGATTAAGTTTAAGTGGTTCACGAGGATTTGTCTTCTCATGTGGACCGCTGTTGCACTGAAGCTCTCATCATTTACATACAACACGCTTGTGTTAATCACAATGGTAGAAAACCTCTGTCCGCAGAGTGGCGTGGATGCATAATTGAGATCAGACACAGGCGAATCTTATCTACATCAATCTCACCTCAACCCGATGGGCAAACGATTCGATCAACGAATTAAGGTGCAGCGTAGATTGACCTAACCACATCAAATCCTACGTGACCCCTGCTCCTTTGTTAATGCGATCTCGACCGCAACACTGTTGAGAAAGGCCATTCGAGGAGGTTGAATCGCAGGGTATAACAACTTGCCCATAACGTCGTGTTATTCCCAATCCATTTATCAATCAACTACACATAATCATTTACGCATACACCATATGCAAACACAATCGATGCACAGTAACCACGTAGGCAAAAGGGTAAACCCAAACGCTGAAGGTCAAATGGGAATCAGCACAAGCGTATAAACAGTTGATAGGTCAACAACCGCAGCATCATCGGAAGTGATTGTAAGCAATATCTAATCACTCACGTAATAATAACAGTAAATGGGTATATGTGAAACTCAAACACTATCATCCACCCCCAACACAAGCAAAATACGACCACATGGTCAAACGCAAAATGCAAACAATCACTCTACTTACGTGCAGCCTGGCAATTCCGAAAATCACGCCAGTTGATTGCCAACAAAAATAGAGAGCTACAGCCAATAAACATTTTCATACAGCAACCTGCAGCATACCAGGCACTTATATTTACACACAATTGTGCAGACACATTCTAAAACTTGTTGAATTGCAGCGGCGCACAGTCATTGAAGAACGAGGGACAAGTACTTACTGACCGTCACAAATATGCAACCAGAAAGACAGCAAACTACATTCCTATCCCGAGCAAAAAACTACGATAACAGGAGCTGTCATGTTAGGGAATAACCTCTCGTATTCCAGGGCCAACTTTCTCTGGAATGGATTGACCAAAGCAGCCTGAATCAGGGACTCAGGCGGCTTGTTCTACAGGCTGATGATACAGTTCATGGAGAACTTAGCTCTAACAGAAGTACGAGTACGTGGTCTACCGGCCAACAAGTGATTCCCCCAGGTGGGGCGTTCTATGGCCGAGAACATAGTCTTTGTTGCTACTGGTGGAAGCGTGTACAACTTTATAGGTCCTGGTTGGGTTTCCATGAAGAGAAAAAGGACTGAGCTTTCCTCATCTGCTTGCACAGTCCACATCTTTCATCGCAGTGGCCGGCCTTCACACCATCCTTTGGCGCCTCAAGTCTTCCTCTGGGTACGAGTTTCAATGCGACCTAATGCGATCTCACGAACGCCTCATACCGTTGAATAAATATACCAAGACTTCGGGGGGAATTGCTTTCCTGAATTGAAACAGGGCCGCTCTGGCTTTTCCTTACCAGCAAACACAAAGAATTCCTGGCTTGAAGGCGTAACAGAGAAGAATATCAAAGTGTCTGGATATCTTTATCTTGACAATACACATTTTTTTGCTTGCTTCCGGGAATCAACGGCGTGCTTCCGTTCTTCCAGCGCTATGTGCTCAGCGGTTAGATGGAAAGTTCCAGCCCTCTATCCACTCGGCATGTTTGATCAAATCTTAAAGGTCCGACTGATTCGGGCTGCCGACAATCCTAATATCGACGGCGAACAGATGGCGAGGGGCATTTAGTTGACCAGCCAGACGGCTGTTGCATATAATATAATAATATACATTTCGCAACGCAGTTGTGAGAAGCACGCTCGGGGGTGCGCGATCATGACAG
>LUCH01003701.1:29647-52120 GCA_013368495.1 Paragonimus heterotremus | reverse complement strand
TTCATTCGGAAGTCTATTCCAAATGTAAGAATATTTTACAGTGAAGAAGTTGGCTCTTATCTTTTTGCGTGCTAACAGGGTTGGCACAGTGGAACCCTTATTTCTGAGACCATATCTGGAGCTGTGTTGGAAATGAACTGCGAACGCTGTGGTGATGGCGTCCGAGTGTGTCAGTTTATACATAAGTGTAAGAAGAGGCTCCGGGATAGTCTTGTAGCACCTTTCTAAGAGCCGCCTGAACGCTTGTTAGTCCCACAAATGACAATGTGGATGCTCTGTTTGAAAAAAGTCTCTATCCTACCCAAGGATTTCCGGCGCTAGGAAGCAGTACTCAAGTTTTTGTGATTCAGTCGGTGAATGACTGGGTTAAGAGCATAGCAAGAGCCAGTGTGACAAACTTTTGCCCGCTTCCACTTGCCTAGTCTCATGGTTGTTTTGTCTAAAGGGCAAGAGAGCTTCGACAAATACGATCTATATTTTAAAAAGTCATGTTGATCAGCACTCAGTAAGTTGTTACTAGAGAGCGTTAGCTGCACGATCCCGGATGACCCCTCAGATACTTTCGACAGGACGCAGATTGAGGTAGTAGATTGGAAGTTTGTTGTTCCCTTCTCAGCGTCTCCCTTATGGGTATTATAGTAGTTACTTTCTAATCCTTAACAAGCCTTCGTTGGTTCAGGGACATTGATTTTTGTGCCCGAGGGGTGCTGCAGAACCCATGCCAAGCACTGGATTAGAACGGTGTGGAACTACCACCCACATCAAGCCTTAGGCTCCTGTCAGTGCTCGGTGTGTTCAGATCGTCTGGCAGCAACAGTTAACTTTGCCTTCAGAAGATCTCACCGCCCCTGGAACAGTGAACATAGATGCTGAGGTAGTCATTGAAGGAATGGCCTCTAGCAGATTTGTCTTCGAATCGCCGTGTGACACTACGTGAGGGTTATTCATCAAAATTGTAGGTGTGTGTGTAAATGCAAAGCTGTGCGGAAAAAGCGGGCATAAAATCGCCCCAAACAACAATGCGGTAAGTGGTCCCATGGCATTCTGTGGTGGACTATGTGGTTACACTAGGCTCAGTGAGCAGCCGACTGGAAGACTCGATATCGGACTATGCCACGCCTGTTGACTTTGTCGTGAACGTGGTTGAAAGTAGACCTACGAAACCGTTGCGTACCAATTTTTACTCCGGAAACCGTTTGTGAGGGTTTACTGTATATCGCATTAGCAGCGAACACCAGAAATGGAACGCCGGTGAGCATACCTGAAGCAAGATATCAGTTGTTTGTTTCAGACGGCACACGCCGCAGTTAAGTTTGAACAACCCACAACAACTAGCACAAAATCTAGCAAGTTAAAGATGACCGATTGAGAATAACGCAACGGGTAAACAAGGAGTATATTGTTGACAAGCGAAGTTGATTTGAGTGAGCAAATAGCAACCCGAAAAGCCAAGCCGGTGGAATGACAAGGGGGCGCAAAGCACAAGTCGTACGTTTGGGGGCGCGGGAAACTTATGGTGTCCGTACTCGTCCAACGGAACATTCATGCACATACAAAATTGGAAACAAAAAGAGTTCAAACGGCAAACGGAAGTCCAACATAATTAGCAGTAAATAAACAAAGTTGCTACAAGGCCCTCTCCCAGAAGACAACTAGAGTGTTGCCTTCCACAACGTTGCAGTGATTCGGTTGGCCGGAACAGTTGACACGAACCTTGATGGATCAGTTTATTCCTGCCACAGAGCCTGCGTCTACAGCCGGCGGAAAAAGCAAGGGGAACAGTGGGAACTGATCGAGGGAGCACGGTTCAGAGGGTTAATAATCCTAGGTAAGCAGGGCAATCAAGAACGGGCAAATCTTAATCGGCCTGGTGGGAGCATAGCCTTGGTAGCGTCCAACGTGGGTAGTCCCCGCAGATTTTTAGGTTTTTCAGCGTCCTCTCACAGTACACGGCTTCGACGTCCCGTTCAAATAATGAAACGCCAGCTCGCAGTGACTAAAATATGTAGTATTCAATTGTGGAAAACGATAACCTCATCAGGTCTCCGCTTCTATCGTGTCCAAAAGAACAGAGCTTTCTCGCTTTTTGAAAAAAATTCTTGTTGACTGAGTTCGCTGTAGATGGAGCCATCTAGAATTAACTGAGTTAGAAGTGAACTGGCAAAAAAATCAGACACAACGGACGTCCATATGATTTGCGAATCACACTGTCTCCCACATCCATCAACCACTTCAGCTCTAGAGACTCGGTTCCGTCGATGCTGGGGAGTCGCAATTGAAGCCAAATCCGTACAAAGTTTAGACGCATTTTTGGCCCCAGAACATGTTGGTGGTGGTGAATCAATTTCCAAATTAAGTACCTCTATAAACACTTCAGTCCATCGACGGAGATAGCCTCGCGCTTACCGCTGCTCTCCCACATGAAAGTCTTATCTTAGCGCGTTAGTCCGCGAAACGGACCCGTATACGGCGGATTTAAAGGTCGCTGGGGAGTAACTGCACTTACTAGAGCGCGAGAACAAGTTGACAGACGGGTATTTACGTACGTCGGTGTCGTCTGTTACTTTGGCGGGGCCGGCTGGAGTCATCTCATGTGTTGGGTTAACCGCTCACCATAATTTACGAAATCGATGGATCCCGTTGAGCGTACGGCAGCCATCTCCCCGTTTAAACTTAAGTAGCACCCACAGCCTGAATGAGAAGTGGTGGTATGCAGGTCGGCCTTCAGCGTGTTCCGGATGCCTAGCAAGACTAACGACAGAACTTCAGTCCAGGAAGGATTGCTTCTATCGGTTGGCGACTTTTTCACTTGCCCACGGAAACTTTCAGCTAACCCATTAGCTGACGGTTGGTCGGCTGTTGTGCGAATTCGACTGCAGACAGGCGCGTTGAGAAGTGACACAAAGGCTAAGTCAGAGTGTGATCCGCGACCAGTGGTCACTACAGCGGGCAACCAAACAGGGAAACCCAGCTTTCCAACAGTGCCCGTGAAACGGCTTCTAACGAGCAATTCGGAATCGGTATAGCTCCTGGCTGACGTATGATCCTGTCTACACATATCATGATATACGAACACCCTTTCGAGGGTGGAGAGGGTCCGACCAGGTCAACATGGACATGTAAGAAATGTTCATCACGGGCTGTAAACTCCCCAGTGGGGCATGCGTGTGACGATGACTTTCGGACCGTTATCAGTGTGTTTGCGCTTCAAATCATGTATGGATGTCACGATTAATGTTGCGCCAGGAGACTACTTTCACTGTTGGGCGCATGTCTAGATGGGACGTTGTGGAACGTGTCGAAACTTCGGCGCCGGAAAGCAGAAGAAATAACCAGGCGAGGGATGCCTCATGAACTTTCACAAATAATCAGTCCTTCGGATTAATTCATGGGAATGAGTTCCGGCTTAAAGGAACTAGGCCGACGGAGTCTCCCAACTCCGGATAGTTGCTCTGTGCAGCGTCAATCACTACCAGATCGACTGAACTATATGCCGTGGTCGTCGCTACATCGATGCGCGACAGAGCATCGACGACCAGGTTCTCAATGCATAAACTGTGACGGAAATCGGTGGTAAACTGAGTGATCCAATCAAGGTGCCAGGTATTTTTGGGGAGCACCCGTCGGCTGTCGGGTGTACAGCGCGCGGTAAAGGCTTATGGTCAGTAAAGGCGATGAAACCTTAGCCTTCACAGGCATGTCGCAAACGGCGGATGCCGAGATACACCGCTAACGGCTCCCTTTCGAAAACACTTCATCGCGACTCGGTCGACTGTAAACATTCAGAGATAAACGTCGGTGGGCATCAGTTGTCACCCAGTTGCCGATACAGGCTGGCTTTAGCAACCATGTCTGATGCATCCACATTTAATTCTAAAACAACGGACGAATGATTAAGTGACAGCGACACCTATTCCTGGATAGACGAAGGCTTTTTGTACGGCAGCCGAAGTAAAGATAAACATACTTCACCTGTGAACAAATCGATGAGCGGTTGCATTAGATGAACACAGATAACAACGATGAGCCACCGAAACGGCGAAGTTGTCTGAAAAATATATGTTGTAACCGAATCTTTGCCCTACGAGCGCGCAAATGGAAGCAGAATAACGGTCATTGAAGCGGCGGAGGGTGGCACGACGAATAACGACGATGAACAACGAAGTACGGAGTATACGCAGTTAGTCAGTCTCTTCCCAGCCAACCCATCCATCCAAGGTTACCGCATGACCACAGGGAAAAGCTGGTCCTTAAACAGAGCCTCATCATGTCGTTCAGCTGGAAGAGAACATGGTTAAAAAGCGTTCGTATTTATAGGGGTTGCGACTAGCAACAAGCAAGATCAAAGGGCATGGACCTGACGAAAGTCTAGAAGGGACAGTCTAGAAATGTAGTCGGGATGACGATAACAGTTGTCACGATGACTTAGGTTAGTGCACGACCACCTCAAAGGTGGAGGTCGCTTACAAGTGCACTTTGTTTATCTTTTGATCACACACTGATTTCCGGGAACTGACGTCTTCCCGGACAATGTGGACTTCGGGTGCCTGCACTTTGTTATGCAAAGTTTCAACCTCATTGGTGGATATACTGTCACCTGGGAAAGTTGCACAGGGCACCCCAAGCCAGCACTTGGGCGAAACATAAACTGGAAGCCCGTGGTATTTAAAGAGCGGTCAATCACTGGATTGCCTCTTCCCTCAGTACTCGAAATTTCAGTGTAACAGCCGGATCAGATCTTCTATTTCCCTCCTTCATTTCTGCGGGGGTCGACCAAGGTTCAGTTATAGACCCTGCTACTTCTGATCTACACCAACGACCTTCCTGAAACTGTTTCCAGACGCGTCCTTCTTTATACCGATCACCTAAAAATCCAAAATTTCACCAATCCTAGTGCATTACAGATTGGTCACGACGTGATTATGCGCCGGTTCCACGACTAGAGTTTCCCATTAATTGACAGTAAATGCGCTGACATGTCGCTGGGTGGGGACTCTGGTAGTACCCCCGTGACTCAGTGCAAACAACATAATGCTTACCAAGAAAGTCGATTTGCAGAAAGGCCTGGACATTCGGCTGTCGTCTAGCTTATTCCTCGTGCATCACCATGGGATGGCGACCAATGAGGGATGTCATTCTTGGCTTGACGATACCCACTTCCATGCATATAAAAGAAGGCATACCTGAAGCTTCATCGGGTTTATACGGGATGGCTCCCCGAGTATGTTATTCTCGCCGTGTCCACCGACTTGAAGAAGGAAACACTAGATGTTGCGCGTATCCAGCATCCGGCGATCAGAATAGCTACGAGCCTATGAAGTGTCGCGTGTAAGTCCCGACTTGAAATCCCTGATTTGTATCCACTTGAAACTGGAAGACTCCGTTGTGATTCAATTCTCATGCAGTTCGTCTTTAGATTATGTCGCGCTGAACAATTCTTTGTCATAACGAATGATGATGACCTGCGTGGACATAACAGGAAGCTTATTAAGCTCCGTCCTCGGAACTTTCTTAAGCAGGCATTCTCTGATCACAGAGTTATCAATCTCTGGAGCAATCCTTCTCCTAAAGTCGTTAGCAGCGCTTCTAGAGATCGCCTTAAAGCATTACTTGGTTCTCATTCATTTAAAATTCCACTATGCGCTTGTATTGGCCCGATCAATCAAATGACCAAAAGGGCCAGAATATGGTCATATCAAAGAAGAATCGTAAAGGTAACGGATAGGCTCAAAAGGTAGACATGAAGTGGAAGAGATATGTCAACTACAATAACTCCCGATACAGCAATAACGAGTGAAGTCAAGGACTTGACTCAGCAAAGGTTGACGATGTTCGTGAGGTGTCCAATGAGGCTGAAAAGTATTCAGATTTTTCCAAGCGGAGCTGAGGATGCGACGTAACAGAGCTGGAAGTTGAATTCAACAAATAAGGTGTCTCAAACTAGATAGTAACCACTGGCATCGTAGGAAGTATCAGCAAGCAAGTGTAGCAGAGTTCATTCGAAAACGTGTGGTCTGAAGTAGCGGTTACGCAGTGTTGACAAAATGAAGTGCAAAATAATGAAAACACTACAGACGTACAAAACAAACAGTAGACATATCGGTAAAATAGGAACGACTCATTGATATGTCAAGGCCCGCTGGGTTGAATAGACCACCACAAAGAAGAAAGACAGCGCCAGAGACGAGATTCGTTAGACGACCGAAAGAAACTTCCACAAGCGATGCGAGATGGTGAATGGTGAGGGTCGATCGATCAGCTAATACGCGGAGCTGAAACATTTTACCCTGTAATTACATTATTAGCTCAAAAATCCGCACGAATGAGGAAAACCGAGATGATGCGGGGTAACTTCTGTTTATTCACGTTGACGACTGAATTCAAAAAGTGATTATGATGCTTTCAAACAAGTGCATGGATGAAAGTAACAAAACGATACCCACAAAATATACCAAAATAACAGGAAATATAACTATGAATTGTGTACACTACACAAGTAACTTTACTATTATGTTGTATTCACTGTAGACTGCATGATCGGTGCTATACCCCGTTTTCGATCAATGCCTTTCGGACCACCAGGCGCCTACTTTACACTGAGCAGGAAAACCGACTGGATTTGGGAACCTTGGACCTCTGCTTGTAAACCGCTGAATCGCTGATCTATTAAATCTGAAGTAACCGAACAAGACGTATGAAAGTGTTCTTCTAAAAATGCAGCAACTGCAATGGTTCGGATAAAGTTTCCAACTTTTTGTTACTAAGACTTTCACTATCTACAAGAGTTGATTTAAAACGCTGTTTGTTTTATTGCTTGAAGGTATGTAGGTCACTTTGTCCGATCAGTCATTTGTCTTGGCGGGCGTATGATGGCATCCCTTCGCTGGTGATGGTAAAGGGGAAGTTCCAGTCTTACTTGCCTGTTAGAGGAAACTCGTGGACATATAGTTGCTTTTATTGCCGTGCTCATCTTGCACGTCATGAGGATCTGATCAGTAAATCATTTCAAGGAAGCCAAGGCCGTGCCTACCTGTTTAATGAGGTAAGCACCGCTCTGAGTTTTTCTAGGTAATGCAGTTATCTGATGATGTAAACACACCTCAGAATGGCGATTCTTATCTTACACAAAATTAAAGTTCGAACTATGTAGAGTGTTGTTTTAGCTAAGCGAAGTACAGTCAACATCCATTAAGTGATTCAGCGATTGATACGCGAGTTCGAGGCAGAGGCCCAAAGCTCCCGGATCCAGTCGGTTTTTCTTGCTCAATGTCAAACGGGTGTCTGTTGTTCTGAAAGGTATTCGTTGAAAACAGGGTGTAGCACCGCTCTTGAGAATTGCAGTAAATATCACAAAACGAACTAAGATTACACGCATGTGGGAATTTTTGGAAAATGAAAGTCTAGTAATGCCTTAAAGCGGTCGCTAGAAGTGCCACTGACGGCCTCAGCGGGAAGTCCTTTCTAGAAGTTAACTCCGTAGGAAAAATACTGCTGCCTAGGAAAGGTCCCAGGACGAAGCTTGAAAAGCTTCCTGTTATGTCCTTGCCGACCGTCATCATTCGGTACTGTGAAAAGCTGATCAACGAGGCCTACTCCAAAGAGGAAGTGTGTGAAAATTAAATCACCGCGGAGCCGTCGAAATTCAGGTGGGTATAGATCGAGGATTTCAAGTCAAGACTCGTACGTGACGTTTCTCAGGCCTGTGACTAGTTTGGTAGCCACGCGCTGGACACGTTCAATGGCTAGTATGTCTTTCTTCAGGCCGGTATAAACGACCTGATTAGCATACTCGATGAGCGGCATTATGTAAACCTCGTGAAGCGTTTGGAACGCTTTCTTGTATATACGGGGGAAAGTGCGATTAGTCATTCTGAGAGACAAATAGAGGAAAATAGAGAAAAAACGTCTATAAACACATAACATATATGTATGTACCTACGAATAGACTTTCATGCTACCGTGATAAAGACCAGCAATAAGCTGCCGAAGGTCCTAACCCGACCCCAGGCCTGAATAGTGTTTTCAGGATGTTCGCATATTTCTGTGGTAAATTTTCCTCTGGTTGACGGTCCCACAGTGCAGTTACTCTGAGTTGCGGAAAGTTAGAAAATATACTGGCCTTCTTTATGACTGGCAAAATACAAGCATTTGGCAGGTGAGGATGTGGTCACTATAGACGTGGTTAGGGGAAAATCCAGCCTCCTCTCCGTGGATATGATGCTAACATGCAACGCTCAGTCTAGAAATGACAGTGACTGCAAACAACCACGCAGTAGGGAACAAACTGATCCTTCGGTGGTTTACACACGAGAGTTGTGGGCATTTTTTTGTTGGCCAAACGCCAACCATTTAGAACGACTTCACTGACCCAGATTTTCCGGGTGAGTCACCAACTGAAGAATTAATCAGCAAAGAGGAAATGACTCCGATTGTCTCAATGCGTTGACATCAGAGGGAAACTGGCTACATCTCGTTCGAAGAGTAATGCTATGAGCACTAGATTTTAAATATATGGTTGTGAGGGCATAATGTTTCTCTGATTGTCCTGGCCGAAGTGGCGTGTTGACTTGGACGTTCCACCCCTATCGTTTGATTTAAGCCGCGAGGCGGCGGGGCAAAGCGTGGTGTTTGCAGTCTACTGGGCCAGTTTCGAGTTCCGTTCGTACGACCGTCGTATGTCGACTATCCATCCGAAGTGTCCAATACACCCTGCGCAAAGTTGAAAAAGAAACGATCTAATTTTTCGAAGATTTGCCGAAGGTAACTGGTGTTATAGGTCTCTCTAATCATGGAATTCAAGACCAACAGGGTTTTTGCTGGGACTTCCTCCTTCTACGGGGATCGGTGACCAAACTGGTTAAAACACCCTTGAAATGAAATCCAGTTATTTAGTGTACCAGGTTCATCTTTCATACCGGTTAAAATCTGTGCCAACTAGGGTAATTCGTACGTTTTATTCCGGATTGGTTTATGGTTGGTAGACCGAAGATGCTTGCACACTGTTTGGACAATGAACCAGACGAACGGCACGTTTTGTGGAACTCCGTGTGCTACCGTTGGGGTAACTGAACCTTCTTTTATCACGGGATATTATGTAGCCTGCCATAGTATCATCGAAGGGCTAACGTGATATTTTACAGACCTGGATGCCGACCATCCGTCTATCACCTTCCGGTAGGACTACCGCCCGTTGCCTGGGGCTGCTTATTCGTCCGGAAAATCCCGCCTATGTGATAGTCAATCCACACATTGGAGGCTATTCCGTAGTCCTAGGGACTTATCCAGTGGCATTGTTCCCGCCAACCCACTTGTCTGGGTGGCGGTCTGCTGTCTGTTATTCACGGATTCGGATTTTCCGATGTTCAGTGGGTCGACACAGTGTAAAGCCAGCGAACAACCTGGGCATGATAAGGACAAGACTGGTTATTTTAATGGTCGCCTGGTTATCTGGCTCTCTTTTGTAAACGGGGATATCTGTAAACATGTTTCCTTCATGAAGCATTTCTTCAATTTTCCCAACTTTCCGAAAGTGCGTTGTGATTTCTGATATCAGTCAGTTGCCACTATTCTTGAAATCAAACAGAGTAGATCCGAACTGGGGACTTTGTCAAACCTCAATAGTCTAAGTGATTGAGCCATTTTAACCTTCATTAGAGAGTTATCTGAAGTTCGATAACTGGCCATTCGGATGCCGCCCTCTATATGACCAGGCCAAGGTTAGTTGTCTTTCAAAGCGTTTAGCTCACCTATCAAATCGGCGTTACCGTTTGGTGGCAAACTAACCATCGTTTTCAGACATGGTCTGCCTTTTTTGATTGTTTAGCGAAGTGATGCTCGTGGTCTTTGTGCAACCTTCTGCTCGGTCCACCTCAAAGTTCTCGATAGTCGTTGTGGGGTTCATAGCCAGAAGAGGCCGAGCGGCGATGGCTTATAAAGTGGCCCGATGTCAGCCGCACAGTTTCATCAGGACAGTTCTCCACAGAAAGCTATTCTGGCCGGTACGAATTGAGTTTGGTATTTGTTAAGTTCTGTCATCATCTACTCTAGGTAATCGGTTCATCAATTCCACTTAGTTAACATCCTCCACATCTTGTTCGCACGAACACAGACTTATGTTAAATTTACAAGCACGTGACTTTCGAAGAAACGATTATAAGGCACGTGCGCGAACAACATCCTAATCCGAGTTTTGATTTTTACTCCGGGTTGCACAGTAGTCTTTAACAGGGTAACCCCACCTAATTGTTATATGATCCATTTATGTCCACGATTGAGACACCCTAGACGGTCTTCATGTGACGCTACGCTTCGTAGGTTGAACTGCAATACTCTAAATGTAGAGGCCGTTAGATGTACACACTTACGACAGCCTTTCGCTGTTAGCACGTCGTATTCGGACGCCATACATATCACCTAGCAATCTGTCTTCTAGAGAAAATCGAACAGTTTGATCATTCAGATTGTCTTCCTTTGTGATTGCATCGGAGTGTTTGGTCTGCTTGAGGAAATCTGTGGTAGCGTCACTTTTCGTGGTATCTGATTTACTGTCCGTTGGGGGTCATGTTGGTGTAATGAATACTCAGTACTTCTGGTTCAGGCTATAACCGGCACACTAAATCTGGCGGCTCAAGAACAGCCGTTCAGTTAGATACAGTCGAACGAACAATACTCTGCAGTGAGTCTGAGTGTCATCTCCATTTCCACTTGCCTACGGGATTCAGCTTCGACGTTACCAAAAAGCGTGAGAGCAAAACGCCTGAACGGACGGCTATCTTGGGAAAGGGTTGAAGTGATTAGTAGTGCTAAAATCGTATATTCTTGTCATAGGGGCACGGTATACATCCAACGGCAGACTCCAGAAAGCACTCGTCAATACAATCTGCTGACTTGTTTGTCAGAGGTGATGAATACTGCGGACGCCAACTGTTACTTAGTTTGGCTCTAGTAAGTAATTATCAATTGATGCTTCATGGAAAACGGAAATATCTAATGGAAATGTGGAAAAAGATATTTGAAATAGATGAATTATGCTACTGCTGGGAGAACGTTAGCTTATATTTGCGAATTGTGTGTGCTGCGGAAGTAGATTGACTCAGGAAACAGTCCGATTCTGACTAAATAGTCCAACTGACTTAAAAGTGGAGCTTGCTTAGTCCAGGACGGAGTCGGCAAGGCATTGTTGTCTGATTCTGGTTATTGCGGTGCACACCAGTGGTATTCAAAATTACCCCAAACTTTTGATCAACATCAACAGCTTTTCAACCATGTTCAATAACACCACGACACTCACAATCAACCGTTAATTGATCGGATTACT
Source organism: Paragonimus heterotremus (assembly GCA_013368495.1). Classification (NCBI taxonomy): domain Eukaryota; kingdom Metazoa; phylum Platyhelminthes; class Trematoda; order Plagiorchiida; family Troglotrematidae; genus Paragonimus; species Paragonimus heterotremus. The sequence goes on along the minus strand of LUCH01003701.1, from coordinate 40,803 downwards.
GTTTGCTTGCTGACACTTTTTCTTACTTTCATAATCAAAAGACGGCATTATAGCCATAAACATATTGCTGTATTTTCAAGCGATCGTGTCTCATTTTCTGCTTATTCCAACACGGTCACTAGTACAATGAAATTGTAGAGGCGTAGTCACTTTTCCTTCTGGATTGTTTAAAATAGTTGTACCTGGCGGGGCGGAAGTCCTGGTCTACTTAGTCATCCGGACTAACAGGCCTGATTATTGCGTCAAGGCGGTAGAGTGAGGCAAAAGTCTGCTGTCAACAGGTAGCTGCAGATGACCACAATACGATAAATTTTGATCACTCCTACACTTCCGACGCTCGTCGTTGACAATATTTTGTCTCTGAAGTAGTGGGTGCGGTTAGTTTTGCACACGGACGGTTACTATTGTCGTTTGTGTGACAAAACTGCTTCACATGCGAATATCGAGCCCTTCCAGAGTGCGGGTTGGAGTTGTGTTGTATTTGTTAAAATTTGTAGACGCTGAAAATTACATTTTGCAGGGCTCATAAGATGAATAGAAGCTAAACGTTTTCTTTCAGTTCCAGACTAGATTGAGGCACTGCTGGGCAAGGAGCCATTCTCTCGTAAACAATGTGAAGTAAATTCGCGAGGTAAACTTACTAGGAGAAATAGGTGATTTAATAACCGGAATGTAATAACAACTTCAGGGTTGGCCGTGCAAGTTCAAAGTCAGGATATGCGGTCAGTGTTTTCCGTTAAGCACGTGTGCTCCTCTTTTCTAGTAGATCGTAAAAATTAAGGGCAGTAGTTTCCCCTCTCCTATTTTTCTTCTGTGTTCCTAAATAGAGTTTCTTCTTCGTGGTTGTGTGGCAGTTTAGCATCAGATGATGATAGTGTTTAAGTATTAAGGAGGAACATTTGATGCAGTGTGTTGTAGCTTATTACCTACTGTCGTTCGTTGTGTTTCATTAACCGCGCAATGCAGCCTTGGTTATTGTAAATTGGAATCTTCAGTCAGTTCAGGCAGAATGTTATAATATACACCTAGAGTTATACCGTCATCTAACCGTTTAGCAATATCTTCTGTATTATCAAGACAAAAATAACTCCGCAGCAGCCGAACAAATGCTGTTAGAAGGCTGTGAGTCAGATTTCGTTTGAATAGTGGGAATAAAAAAAGACTGCGCAAAAATGTGAAAACGGTCGTTACAAAATTTGTCACCCACCGTTCTCTACTGTGCTCGCTCTGACTCAACGTTATCTGATTGTAGATACCAGACGCCTTAAGAACCAGATGTACGCCATTACTTTATCGACATTGTAGTTGCTGGTGACATTGTCAATCGTCTAGACCTAAACTAATTGTCATACGCCCTTGCCTTGTATGACCAGTTTTCGGTTGCGCATTTGTACTGCTCACTTCGTGTCATGGTGATGTGAACTGACTAATTTCGAACAGGGAAAGATTATAGCGTCTCGGTAAATGCAGCCAAACATGTCCCGGAGAAATAATCAAGCTGTCGTTATATACGGCGAATGAGCTGTAAAATTGCTTTATGATATATATATATATATATATATATATATATATATATATATAGGTTAACATGCAAAAACTACAAAGCGCGGCAAATGTGCCATAAAGTTGTGTTCCGTTTGCTTCAGTGATGAGAGCCGTTATAAGGTTGCTGAATATCAAGGCAGCCGCAACGTCAACACAGATTATTTCTGAACACAGAGTGGATTTCGACGTCTGATAGGCAGTCTCAGCAAATTGGTGGATGCGTTTCCGGTTACTTCGAACATTCACAAAGTGTGTATCACAAACCTTTATTCTGTCTCCTGTTTGGATTATGTGTTTTGCTGTCGGTGAAGCTGGGTGTCGTCCGTCGGCCTTCATACAAGCGCTTGGCATTTTTAGTTATGTTTCCGGCCACTTGGGAACATGTTCCTCGATACGAGAAACTGTCTGTCTGTTTGTCCTCCCTATGTAGTTCATACTGCAGCTGACTGTGGATGTTCTAGAATTAAGTACACACATACCTTGCAGGCCCTCGGCACCCCTTGCAATTTATCGAGAAGTATGGCAGTATCATTACCCCAGGAATACGGTAACAACGGTATCAAAAAGGACGGTGTACTTCGAACTCCCGTTTCCAGGTAATGACTGGCCAGTACTGACAAGAACAGCGTCTAACAGCTGTTCTGTCCAAATACTCTAACGCAGAAAAAATTATGTAAAATACAACGAACCAGAACCTTACCAGTCGCCTTGGCTACGAACAAGCAGCTCACGTCTGTCACATTCAGTTTTTATACAAATATTCATGCAAGTGGAGTATGATCTACACAGAGAGACAAACAGACTGCTAGCCTCTTGTGTCACAACATGTTCCCATGTGGCTGGAAACAGTAGGAAATGTCGGGTCTTATATGGGGCGACGAACGGCATCCAATATCAACAGCAAAACGTTTACTCTAGACAGGGCACAGAGTCAAAGTTTGTGACGCATTCTTTGTAACAATTCGAAGCAACCAGAAACGCATTCTCGAATTTTTTGCGACTGGCTGTCAGATGTATTCGGGGAAAAAGTTATCTGAACGAGACGGATGCGTGGTCATACTGTTACCATGACCTTCGCACGGCGTAAGTGGGCTTCAGCCAACGATGGGCGTTCACCGACCTCATGAGGCGCCAATTCACTCCTTGATTTGAGCGGATTTACCATATTTGTTGGCAACCATGGCATTGGAACACTGGTATCCTTCAATTCAGCCTGACAAGACAAGAGTATTCATTTCTTACGGTCAGTTGATATTTTTCGCAAGTCAGAAAGAAGAGGGTTTTTGAACTGTGTCCTGCTTCTTTCGAAGAGTTGCTTAAATTTCACAGGCCTTCTATGCGATGGATTGGAAAATTGGTGCTGAAATTCGACGCATTTTTGATACTGATACACTGTTTACTAAAAAGACTGGAATTTCTGAACACGTACTGTAGCATTTGTTTAGTAGCACAAAGAATAGTGGGTGCCTTTTGAGGTATATTACAGTGGCAGATAGACAACGTATCGACGATGTAGTGGACGAGTGGGTATGCGTTAGACCCTTGCCCACTAACAATATAAAATGCCTTTCCTGAAGAGCAGTCGAAACGTAGTCCCAACAGGCATCGAACTAAGAAACGCAATGAGGTTTGGGAGTAAACCGTATATTTTTGGCAATGTTTGGAAATGCGATAAGTAGTTAGCTCTAGCCTAGTCTGGGATCAATGGCAGCGACTAAGAGGAGAAAGAAAAGAAGCACGAGATAGGTTACAACCAATTCGGCGGCATTCAAAAGCGCGCCAAGCGAAAAATGCATGAGACATTCGAGTGCGTTAAACAACGCTCGAAAAGGTCTGGGTTAAACGACCTTAAATAATGGAATAGTAGATGAGTCGTTAGAGAAGGGGGAAGCATTCGTTGCGTGCAGTCAGTTGCACAACTGAAGAAAGTGGTATTGAGTTCATTCCAGGTATCCTATAGGAGACGTACACAGAATCATGTGTACAGAACGAACAAGCGGAAACACATGGTTGCAACCGTGATCCGCAGAGAAGCCATACGATCGCTCGTCACTATAACGGTGCAATTCTCTTTTCATGTCTTTATATGCAACGTCGATATTAATACTAGAATGTCCGAATTGCTATCGTCTACTTGTCATTTCTTTTCCGTTTGTTGTCATGCATGAAAGCTACAGATCTCCTCTAGACGGGAAATTAAAAGTAGTTTTCAGGTAGATGCTTCCATTACTTCCATGTTGCTTCGACAAATGGGTGGTGCAGTTTATTGGAAGATTGCTTCCTAAAGGTGAGGGCCCATTGTATTTTTTCTTTTTCGAACTGTTGGTGTCCGAGATGACGACTTCCGAAACGTCCATCTTGATTACTAAAGGGACATTTTGATCAACCGCCATAATAATGGCCTCTTCGGGTCAACCATTCAGAGGTTCGAAGAATGATTTCAGTCCGTTTGGCACTCGAAAGTTCTGTTAGCCATGAGAAGGTGGAGTCTGAGTTCCTTTATGAGTGATATGCAAACCTTTCTGACAACTCCGGGGTTTGTTATCATGAGGTTCGTTTAACTATCACAGGGATAGCAGTCTCCTGCAGTCAGCGTTTATAACATCTTTGAATACTTTCTAGCCCAGCATTGAGAATTTTGGGGCCAGTTGTCTTTTTTCCCCTAAAAGTGATGCAACATCTGTGGAACATTTTCAAAAATAGGAACAGGTTTCTTTTGTATTCATTCTCGCTATCACTACGCACATCGACCTCATCAGTGTGAATAACAGTATCGCAAAGTTCCTATAGTTCTATCGGATCATCCGTTACCCATTTCTTACTTTGAACAAAATACGACAGAACTGATACATTCCAACAGTGGTCTTTTAAGTCATGCAAATTCCCTAGTCTGTAATACGCAATTGTTTGTGGACACTTGAAGCAGCAAGTGTTTTGTGTTTCAAAGAAGGGTTTTCTTTTCAGTTCGTCGATTTACAGTGGAGGGTACGCATTTAATCGATTATGCATGTTGATGGACTTATTGTGTTCAATTACCATACGTTTCTTATATTGCTCATCGGCTGTGATGAAAACTTAAACTCTCACAGGGGAGTTGGACGTTTCGGTGATTTTGTCTTTAGGTAATCGTTGTACCTCCGTCTCACCAGAGAGAGTATATCTGAGTGACGTGATGACCAAAGATTTGTGGTTGGGATCACGGTTGGAAAGCAGTGATAGAGGAGCCAACTGAGTAACCATTAAGATGTGAAATGTAAATGATGACTTTCTTTAACACGTTCTTTGCTTCGTTGGTGTATTCTGAGAAGACCATATGCAAGCGAAGTCCGTCGGCACAGCAACCACGTGGAACAATATGCGATGTTATATTGGTCTCTACTTGCATTAGATGAACAACTGGAAACAATTGTTGCTTTCCGTTGTGATTTCTTGACCTTCAAACGGTTCTCACGAAATGTGAGCCAAAAGTCTCGACCAAGAACCATAATGGTTCTTCCCTGGTCAGGACTTCCTGACAGTATCTCGAATCGCATACAACTCTTAATATTCACATGGTTACTATACTGTGTCGGCCGTTTCGCAGTACAAACCAGGTCGCCCTATCTACTGTATGCAGCAGGACGGGTAGGCGAAAACTGGTTGCTTCCGACTCCCATCCAGTCTTATGCAAATTAGCTCCCAGGACCCTCGTTCTGAATTCCTAGTAGTTACTCTACAGATCTCACATTAACAAAAAAAGCTGATGATATTGACCATGTTTCTGAAAGTTTCATCTCTTGCAATCCCTTTCAGCTTTCTTCACCCGTTGTTCGGGACTAGAATGTGAAAAACTGTAAGTGCTTACAGCGTTCGTACTCTGAAACAGACAGGCCACTCCCGCATATACGTTAGACTTATCAACTGCCGATGTCTACTGCATTTCGAAGAGTAAAGTCCGTGACTGTTGTCAATGTATCGAACTGACCTTACCCGCTCTGTCTGATCGATATTAGACAGAACGGGCGACCACGGCCGCTGCCACTAGTCTGAGTAGGTCTAGTCCTCTACAAGACGACCGCGGCCGACTTAATAAGTTGGATTCCTGTTAGCTATAAAACTGTTAGTTTCTGGTAAGGCAGGCTTTTGGCATCCAGTCTTCGGGAATCTTTTCATTATGTCTGTTCTTGCTCCAGTTGACTGCATTGATCTCCGTGCCAAAAACGCTTTTCGCTCAAATTTGACCGCTTTTCTCCGGTAGATACGTGGCTTTGAGGTTGTCACTTTGGTGAGATTGAGTCTCGTTTAGATGACAAGTTTAGGCTGGTGTCACACCGCTTGGATAATGGTGGGCGGCTGTTGAAGCTCTGCTTCTAACAGAACTCATTTTCAGACAGCGCGCGTTTTGGACGTAGTAAGTTTCTGTGTCACACTTGGTGTCCTCCTTCGCTGAATGGTGCCTAATCTCGTGTAGATCATACAGGTATTGGTTATAGATGGCGTTGCTCCCTGCAGAACTATCGTCCTTATTGGGTCACCCACTTGGATTCTGGGGCAGCATCATACGTACTGCTGACCAGCATTTGCCGTTTTTCGACCATAACGGTGTGTTAGATTCAGTGGATCGGTCCACACTTTCAGGGTCACCTAAACGCAGTGATATGTTGAATGTGTTCGTGAGCATTACCACTTCTTCGTTCTCGCACCTCAGGTCGACTGAGGTGAACCATCTGACAATTTCGACACCAAGGATGGGGACGTCGAGATGGTTTATTTTCGCTTTTTGTGTTCAATTTTGATAATACATGAAGTAATGGGGATCGTCGACGGCACTTAGTCAAGGAAGGCGTGGACCTCCTACATGGTCGAGGGTTGGCTGATGTTGATGGTGTTTGAAATTTTTCAAGTAGTACAAACAATTCTATGTGTTACTTCACGCGGAATGCACCTTTCACCCTTTAAAATGAGAAGTGCTTCTGCAGGACTGCTGTGATTGCGTAGACTTAATGTTGGTTAATGAAGCTGTGGATGTTGGCTGGTTTGTGTACTTAGGACATTGCATCAGAATCGGCTTAACTATAGGGGGTGAAATGTAGGTATTTGTCGTTAGTAAGGGTGCTGTATTCTCTAGTCATGGACAGCTGTAACACTGAAGAAGTGTCTCGGAAGTGTGCTGGTTGTGTAGCTTGGGCAACTGTAGGAGTTGTGTTACTTTTCTGGCCGTCAAATCTGTCCGCTCGGAGTATAAAACCAGAACTGTCTTCAGGTATTTGGCCGTCGATATCTGCATTCAGTTGCTTGCATGGAGTGGCACCATCAGGTAAGCAGTATAGATGATAAGAAGCAGAAGTTCGATGAGCGTCCAGTGATGTATATTCAAGCATGCAATGCTCAGATGTTTAGTCATGTACGAAAGATACCAGCTGAGGTCCCGCGCCTCGCTGAAACCAGTTGGACTTTTCCTAACTCTTAGACACCTCTGGTGCAGGTTTTACTCTCGTCTCCCATCAAAGAATGGAATGTGTATCATACAATTGTGTATATCACACTGTTTTACACTTGTGAAAGCTGGTTGCTTTTCATCGATGCTGTCTACAGATCAGCTGTGGTTTACACTGGTTGCTTGTGCAGTGAGCACTGCGAGATCAGTAATGAGCCAAGCCAGTACATAAGAAACAGGTTGATCTCTTTGTGCATGTTGGTTCCAGATCATCGGCTAATCTGGCTAGTAGAGGCTGACCTTGAGCTCATCGCGCGTTAGTTGCTCTTTCGGTATGTCGTTGGAAAAGCGAAACGGTTGGCAGCGTATAACTTGGCGTTGAGGTACGATGAAATCGGCACTAAATTCGTCTGTTGTCAACTGTGCTCGGCTTCTCTGCCGGGATCCAAGCGTTAGCCACAAGCCCTAGTCAACGGTGGTAGTGCTATGCTCTTTGTTATGACAATCTTTAACTACCGTGGTGGACACTCATTTCCGGCAATAGTAAAACCTAACTATACTGCAAAAATCCAAAATCAAGTGCAATGTAGTGTCATAATACTTCTCTTTTTTTGTCGTTATATACTGCAAGTTCTCCTCCATTTTCCATCTTTTTATTCTGCCAAACTACTCATTAATAACATAATTTCTATGCTCATTAGTAACATTGGTGGATTCTAGCGAGAACTGTTCAGGAAATCCTGCCGGGGTAGTCGATCCCCTGGGTCATTTGGTGGATTTCATATGAGACTGTGGGGCGGGTGAGTAACCGAGTCCAAATATGAAACTTCCGAGTTCCACGCATGGCTTCGTAGCTCAACCGGTAGAGCGCTTGCCGCGCTGTGGCATAGTGTTTCTGTCGCTGGTTCGAATCCAGCCGAAGTCCTGAATTTTCACAATTGGGTCTCATTTAAAATTTCGTTTCTAGCTTATTATTTGTTACACGGTCTGTCTTCAGGTATGATATATATATATATATATATATATATATATATATATATATATATATATATATATATATATATATATATATATAATAGTTGAGAATATCTACTCTTTAGATGATATCATGAATGAGTGTAAAAGGCGAACATCGAGTGATGAGTACTTGCCCACTGTGGGATCTGTTGTTAGCGTATCCTAGATGAATTGGAAACATCACAATAAGCATCCACCACTCAGTGTTCGCCTTTTACACTTAGTCATCTATATGTGTATATGTATGTGTTAGAAATGTGCAGTGGATTATTCTTGTGAATACGGACTTGGTCGAGATTTATATTTCATTGCCACAGAGAAAAGGTTTGAATACAAATGCGGTGGATGTGAATGAACAAAAATGATTAATTTGGCTGGCCGTAACCAATCTACGTAAGGAGCAGCTTCAGTGTGTTGCGTTGTACACGGGACACATGCAACATTGAGGCCCAGCAGCATTAGGACTGCAAAGGGGAATATATAATTACCGATTCTCCAACAACAGTCCGATGTACACGTTTCGTATTTTGGACAGTTAATTGGGTGAAATCTGCATCGTTGAGCTGTTGCGATCGTAATCGCGTCTGATGTTAGTTTTGGACGTCTTTGTAACTTCCACCGACCAGTGGCAACCTTAACTCACAGAATTTGGCGGTCTAAACTGTCAGCAGCAGGTGTATGAAGCTTCAGATGTTTGCACTGGTGGATGATAATCATACGGTTATTATGTTATCAACGACCAAAACAGTAGCCATGAAAATACCTGAGGTTTTCACACCACACCCACAGCATCCCGCACTTAGCGTCGATAAGTTTTCTCGAGTCCTGCGCCGCCATGACCGCCCGTTATCGATTGGGCGATTAGTTATAAAAATATTTCCATTTCACACTCGACACAGTGTCTGCTGTCATTCAGTGCACGAGGTTGCGTGTAGATTGTACACTGACAGGCTTCTCAAACGGAAGTAATAGCAATCGGGATTCTATAATGAGCAAGTCTAATTGGTGACCGGCGTCGTTACTGCCCTAGCCAACGTACTATGGATGGCCTGATAATTTGTCAGTATATACATGCATCCTTAAGGGCAGTGGCGAACAAAAACAATTCGTTGCAGAAGTTATGAGGGGGTTCTCCAACCAACCACAAAACGCGCCAACATATGATCATGGACGGAAGTGGTAAATGTGTGATGACAGCCCCACGCTGCCTCAAAACGTGATGTGTATGGATGTCCGTAAGGGTGTGCTAAACAAGAGCATACACAGTCTTTAATGTCTTGACAAAAAAGTGGTCGGACAGTTACAACTGGCCTAAAGGGAGCAATCGCGATCAGTTTACCTTTGCTGACGTAACAACAGCATTCTTTGACATACAAATCCCGTGGGTTTCGCTGTGTGTAGGTGTAACTTTTCCATTCTGTGGCTTTCTGATGTGAAAGTACTGAAATCGTCACCTCTTGACGTAATCGACTTTTGGTACTTGTACTGGATGCCATAATTGCTTGGCTATCTGCTTAAAGATTCAGGGAGTATACAACACAGGTTGTTTTAACGCGAGCTTGTACCGATCGATTGTGCTCAATCGACTACAGCTTACCTAGAGAGTACCATACGATTAAGATAAATGTTTCTGATGAAGACGTTTCTTCAGAACATACGATCTTAGTGTCAGAACGATGGACGTGGAATCGAAAATGAAGTTATTGTTTGTATAAGTTTTAGAGAATAGGATTTAACATTAAAATATTGTGTTTTCCCGATTACGTTCCTGAGACATTCCGTTTAATCGTGGATGAACCATCTGATACCTTTCAGGTCACGTGTCACCCAGCTCCGATTTGTCTCATCGGTTAAAAAATTGCTTGGCCTCATAAACCGAATGCAGACTGTTCGCATAGTTTGATTCGCGAATATCACCGTGCGTGTGTGTGTGTGTGTGTGTGTGTGTGTGTGTGTGCGTGTTTGTCTTCTCTCCAATCTGAACTGTCAAACTGCAAGAATGCACGCTGTGATGACTGCATTTGTCCTTTTTATCAACCAAATTCACGCCGATAAATTTGGTCAACTTACTGTATGTAATTCACGTGCAAGTCTGTCACTTGTGATACTTATTATTTGCATATGTACATGTTTTCGTTTCAGTGTCTGTTAACAAGGCTATGGTTACCCGCTTGTTCGCATCTTGCGAATTCAATTTTCGTTATCTCCGTCCACGAAATCAGAAGTGGATATGCACTGTACATTTGGTCACCCTGATAGTTTGTACGGCTTGATATGTCGAATAGAAATAATCGTATAGCGTATGTACGGCAAAGCTGACAAAATTGTACTGGTAGTTTTGACGAGTTACACCAGCGGTGAAATAGAGTGTTTTTGCAAGTCACCAGTACGGCCAGCGATTGTTGATGGTCTGATTGCGCTTGTGGTCGTCTTAGACCACTTGTCGAACGTCGGTACTGTTCACAACGTGCATTCAGGTGGTTTTTCAATCCATGGTGCGGCGTTTTCACTTAAGATTTAGCTGTTTGTTTCTAGAGTTTAGTTCTTACAACGTTCATTGTCTGGATTTACATATTAAAGGTTTTATAGATTAAGTCGTATCATTTTTAAACTTCGGTTTATTACACCAAAGTTGTTTTATTATTGTTTGGTTTCTGAGCATAACTACAAACCACTGATACGTAACAGTTGACGAGGACTGTGAACACGTTGCTATGCCTGCCAACAACGACGATCCACGCAACCGTATTCCGTATGACCAGTCTTTTTCCTACGTTGTTATCTTATTGTTTGCTTATTTAACTGTTGGGGAAAGTCTGTTTTCCACAAAAGTGGTTTACTCGTCGAGATATCCTCGAAAAATGATTTATGATCTTGAATTTTACATGTTCGCGTCATAATGTGCTAAAACTTAATTTTGGCGCACGTTTCTCCACCTCTGACTAGCCCATCCCACTTTTAATGCATCAGTTCAGGTGGAATTTTTCAAGACTATTCAAGGACTATAGATAGGCAGATGCTGGTCTGCTGGATTACTTTTAGTTTGAGGACAAGTACATTCTCTACTGAAGGTCAAGGTCTTCTGTGTTCTTCTGGGGTTTTTGGGGGTATCGTTAAGCTTTGTGTTACCTGGCCTGTTCACAAAGAAGATATCAACAAACTTGCTGTGTTTGACCAT
>LUCH01003701.1:17793-29449 GCA_013368495.1 Paragonimus heterotremus | reverse complement strand
TCACAAAATCTGGAGGTCTTGACTGTTGCATTGAGCAAAGTAGGTAGGTGTCGCCTGCCTGGATGGGGTCCTCGTGATCACCCAAACCGCTGGTTGGAGACGCTATCCGAGATGGCGATGTGTTGCAGTCAATGGCGTACCTGTATCCATACCATTTCTAGTTCTTCCGGCTATTCTTCTTTTATTAATTCTCAACCTTCTTAGTAACTTTCTTCTGCTAGGATATCCCACGTCACTGTTGAGTTGAGCGGCGGCCCGAGCCACAGTATCTTTTGGTCAGGCTCATGGCTGTGATGATGATGATGATGTGTTACCTGTCCGTGACTCGTATATTTATACGCTAGCTATTTCCCGTTAACGTTGACCAGTGGGTCATAACATTAACTTTAATACACTCTTGCACGATTCGTGGTTGTTCCCTGATTTGAGTTGTGAGGGACCTACGCGGACTGCATAGCTTGACCTAGTTTCTCTTTCAGAGGCACGTAGGCTATGTAAAACAAGTTACTTGGTAGTAATGGTATGAGTAAAATGCGGGTTGCATTTCTTGGAGGTAAAGGTGCAAACAATCTGCTTGTGATTATGGATCACTTTATCTACCCTGATAGCACCTGGCAAATCTGTAATGTTGCTAATGAGGTGTCCATGGTGGTAATGAAATCGTGTGCTATGTTCGCCGATTTCCGTAATCAATGTCATCAAGTGGACTTACGATGGGCGAGTTCACGTGCACGCACGCCTGTTTATATCACCCGAAAATCTTGTACTCTGACGAGCGCTTGTATACCGCACAACTTTATAAAACACCTTAGGTCTCCAGGACCGATGCATATTAATCAACTGTTAAACACTACTGATGTGTTACTGTTTGTGATGATGGCTGATCTAGCTCATTTGCATTGAAACATGTGTACAAGCTTTCACCTTTCTCTCATTGTTGTAAGTCCATATATTATATGCTGTTCTATGTGTTGCATCTTCCGTCTCTGCTCCCTTCCAGCCGGATATCTGAAAGACAAGATTTGATTGCGAAGCTGTGTGGCCTAACCGAAACCAGTGAAAATCTTGTACACGATGGATTATTGGCCATTCTCTGTTTTAGGCGCTGCCATAAGATAGCGTATAAACGGCAAGAACTAATTTAGGCGAAACACAGATCTGGGAGTGAATTTTCATTCAGGTTGTACGGAGTAAGCAGGATAGCACAACAGCACTGTATGCGAACGGGACAGTCACAACTGTTCATTTTCCAACCTATCGGTGAAAAGCATACGTCAATCACGGTTTGAGAAAGACAACCTGAAGGTGCTACTTCACGCTAAATCGTTGCACTCTCCGACGTTGTGCCAGTTAGCTCTCAAGCTGGTGAACAACACTACAGTTTATTGCGTCCAGAGAAAATGTCCACCCTATGCTGGCCATGTAACGTATTTCGTATATCGACGGCTCATCTATCCAACAACGCATTAAACACAGTTGTTGGCGATGAGAAGTCGCAAGGTTGTCAGACTACGGTTATGGTCACGAGCCACTGATACCTTGGTTGCTCCGTTGACTTTGATTGAGAGGCACTGCGTATTAGACTTGAGGCTACTGGTCGAAATCTCATTCACACACGCAGCCAAGGTTGACTGAGATTCACATTTTTTTGTTTTCGTCACTCCGTCCCCGTCTAGTACCACGACAACCCGTGAATACTACTGAATACCGAAGGCGTACGAGTATGCTACGTACTTCATTTTGAGCTACACTTGATACTGAATACAGACCAACAGTATGAGAACAAATTGTGACTATTACTTTTTAATATGGACTGACCAACTAGTGGACAGAAACATTGTTTATCCCTACTTCAAACTGTTAGGGTGAGTCTGTTTTCCCAAAAAATGGCTTATTTTTCGGGATCTATTCGAAGAATATTTTAAGTTTGAATGCTATCTTTTCCTACTACAACGTACTAAAACTCAGTTTTGGTGCCTGTCTCTCCTCTGTCTCCGGTTAGCTCATTCTACTTTTACCGCATCAATTAAGGTGGGGTTGCTCAAGGTTAGTCAAGGTCTATATATTCTCAGATGCTGATCTGTTGTATTGTCTTTAATTTAGAAGTAAATGCATTCTAAGTTGAAATCCAAAGTCCCTCGCGTTTTTCCGGGCTTTGTGCACTGGTACGCTCTCTATTACGTGTTAGTGACTCGTATATTTGTGCACTAGCCATTTCTAGTTACCGATGATCCTCCGATGATCCCACTAGTTGCTGGACATAAATCTCACAAGCTATTCGGGAAGCAGGTACTACAGCATGCGGCGTAGGGGTACATAAATTTGGCAAACAGCGGATTTCAGAGAAATCTCTGGAGTTGATCCGTGCTACTGGTCCCAGGCGACCGTCTGTCAGTGAAGCTATCAGCGAGGCAGATGGCACTCTAATTTATAATAAGTCTAGAAGGTTGGAACGCTGGGCGGAACACTTTGAGGGTCAATTTAGCTGGCCTCCTGCTTTGACCGTGCTGCCTCCACAAACTTGTGATATAACGCCCCGGTCAGTAGATTTAGAACCACCCACTGAGACTGAGGTTCGCAATTGCATCTCGGCTCTCAATCGTAATAAGGCCGCTGGTGCAGATGATCTAGTGCTATTACTTTTTAAAGAAAATGGAGAGGTGTTAGTCGAGGCCTTGACTCAGTTGTTTCAGCTTGTGTGGACGACGGAGACCATCCCTCCATCCTGGAGTCACGCGATAATAGTTCCTATATTCAAAAAGGGTATCAGGAGCTCTTGTGAAAACCATAGGGGAATTAGCTTGACCCCAGTCATTTCAAGGGTTCTGGCCTCCGTTCTACTTCGTCGACTCACTGCAGCTCGGGAGTTAAACATCAGAGAAGAACAGGCAGGGTTTCGTCCTGGCCAGAGATGTATAGATCATATTTTTACCCTTCATCAAATTTTGGAGCAGCGTCATGTATACCGCCGGCCAACAATTACCATATTTCTTAACTATAAAGGTGCGTTCGATTCGGTGGATCGATCTACACTTTTAGAGTCGTTTAAACGCAGGGATGTACCGACCAAGTATGTGAACATACTGTCGGCGCTTTACTCCCATACATCGGCTCAGGTTAGGGTATACGGTGAGCTGTCTGATAGTTTCAGCACCATGAGCGGCGTACGTCAAGGCTGTCCCCTTTCACCATTTTTTGTTTAATTTCGTCATGGACGAAATAATGGAGGACTGTTTGCGTCGCTCAAATGTTGCCGGTGTGGACCTCCTACCTGATAAAAGACTGACTGATCTTGATTGTGCTGACGATAAGGTGTTGTTGTTTGACAACTTTCAAGCGGCACAAGCAACGCTGAACGCAATTTCGCGTTCTGCTGAGTATTTGGGAATGTGCTCTGCAGCCTCGGAATGCAAATCGCTTCTGCAAGATTGCTGTGATTACGTTGGTTTAATGTTGGATAATGAAGTCATGGAAGTTGTTGACCGGTTTGTATACCTTGGAAACTGCATCAGCGGCGGCGGCGAAGGTGTAGGAAATGAAATAGAGGCGCGTATTTCCAAGGCTAGGGCGGTGTTTACTAATCTGAGGCACTTATGGTGACAGAAAGGTATCTCTCTGAAACTTAAGGGTCGCGTGTATCAGACAACAGTGAGGGCTGTATTACATTACGGCAACGAAACCTGGCCCATCAGGGTAGAGGACGTGAACCGTCTTCAGGTGTTTGACCACCGATGTCTGCATTCAGTCACTCATATCGGATGGTACCAGCGAGTAAGCAATGAAGAGGTTAGGAAGCGCGTGTTTGACACTCATTGTCAAACGAGCTCCTTTATTCAGTCACTACATTTGCACAGACTTAGATGGTTAGGCCATGTACTAAGGATGCCAGCTAATCGCTTACCACACCGAGCACTGTTTGCCGACGCTTCGACCGATTGGCGTAAGGTGCGAGGTGGACAGATGATGACCTGGCGTAGACAAATGAAATCGTTCACGAAGGGGTTGGTCACTGTAGATCGGGTTCGTCTCCCGGGCTGGAGCCCTCGCGACTCACAGAATCGATGGCTTGAAACTTTAGGTGAGCTGGCGGCTAACCGAGCTCAGTGGCGTGAATGTTGTCGTTGTTTGTCCGAGTTGTCTGTGAAGTGAGTGCACTTAATGACGCAGGGCAGTGAAAGCCGTGAAGAAACTGTCTTGCTGATGACACCTTACTTTCACTTACAACTCGGTTGTTTGTTTGCAAGGTGTAGGCACCTTGAATGTTGACGTAGCTATTTTTAGTGACCAGGTTCCCTCCCCTTTCCCTGTCTTTTCTTCTCTCTTCCTATACAGGGTTTGCTTTTTATTCTTCTTCGTGGTTGTGTGGCAGTTAATCATCAGTGTGAACCACTGATGTATTGCTGTCTATGATGATGATGAGTTACCGTTGACCAAGCGGGTCATAATACGAACATATCTTCTCAAGCCAAACCATCTGATTGGTTTCGTCGACCATTTCGCAAGGTTGATTTTCGTTTAGTCCGACTTTATCGTTAGTAGTACTTTGACCTCTTGTTCACCTACTTAACAGAAGCCCAGTGAAGTATTAAATCGTCACTAATAAATTTCACTGTCAGCTGTTTCAGTCTGTTCTCTCTTCCTAGGTGGTTAACGTTGAATACTCTGACGCAAAGCAACGGGTGCTGCTAACAGGAATTCACTTTGTCGCCGATGTCTTCTGTGCATGTTGTCACACGATGCTCGGCTGGAAGTACGAACGTGCATTCGAGGCCAGCCAAAGGTATAAGGAAGGCAAAGTGATCATAGAACTCGCGCACCTCATAAAAGACAATGGGTGGGACACCGACTGGCTTGGTCTGCCGCGCCGTCATTTGTCCATGTCATCCAATCCCAGTCAGTCACCTGCATCACGTTGCAATGTATATCCTCCGCAGTTGTCCAAGTTAGAACCTGGACCCTTCAACGGAGATATCGTCACCACCACGAAGTCCGTATCGGCTACTTTCCAATCACTACGTCCTGCTCTGACATCTAGTTATTGCGCATTTTTCCAACCCAACGTGGCCACCGTTTCCTCTAGCCCTACCGTTCACTCTTCCTCCCATTGTTATCCACGCTTTTTCAGTCCTCCACGGCGCCTGCCCACATTTCCTGTTCTCCCACTACCCGTCGCTTCTAGCAGCTGTGCTCATTCTGGTCGCGATGGCTCGTCTGATTCTAGTCAAGCGTTCACACCTGAAACGAGTTTTCAACCAGATCAATGGAGGGATGCCATGAACGCGGGCACATTGGCCTCATCGGTCTCCTCGTACACTTTTCCTCGTCATATGTCGCGTTCTGCTCGAGCAGCGGCTGCCGCGCATCGGGATTTACAAGATTTTGGTTCATGCGAAAAGCCAAACTCCGCTCTGCTGACAAACTTGGCACGAGTGAGTTTTTTATTTGTCCAGTCGAATCTCACTGTCACAATCATTCCATACGTCTTGTCTACGGTCAGGGAACATCGCTTGCAATGCTCAGTTTATGTGTTTGAGACGGTTCTGTTCCTCATCGTTGCGAGGGAATCACATGTAGATTTTGGCGAGAAACATGTGACCACTCCGAATAGAGTAGTAAAGGAAATGTCAGCGAATTACAAATATAGTTACGGCTTTTAGCCACGCTTTCCTGGAACAGTCATGTTTAAGTTGTCATCTGTCTGTTGTACCGAATGTAGTATGTGTCAGATACCCGTTAGGTTGCCTGAATATAGATTGCCCTGCTTTAACCAACCGTTCCTGTTCGCGGCACATTAAAAAAAACATCTATTGGGTGACTGAAGGTAGGTCTATTGGTATTTATTATGCTACGTCTTTCTCTACTAATCAAAGAATTTGTCCTTCGGCGCAAAAGGCGTGTATATGGTTGTCTGGTGTTAGTTCGCGCATTATGCGGCCGATCAAAAGAGAATTAGTATATATGTGTAATGTTTTCAAATTTTCCCAGTCTTCTAGGTCACGAAACCGTAGTTTACTGAAGTGAGCCACACATTCTGTTTACCATTTAGGCGCATTGCGAATCAGACATTTCTTGGTGAGAACGCTATCGGGTGGTGTGTATTGCAAATCCACCAAACACTGTGTGTTGCTAGTCTTCAGTGCCTTGGGTAGGGTTGTCTGTGTATTTATACACCACTGGACGGACACGCTGCTGCATGGCGGAGTTTTGAATTTGGCTGCTGGTTTGATGATTCAACATTTACTTCTGTGTTTTTATCATTTCTTTCATTAGTTCAGTGTTTGGTTCTAGCGTCGACAGTAACTTGGTTCATGTTACTTACAAGTCCTTCAAGCTGATGGTGCACATGTAACGGTTTTGACCAAACAATCACGTGCACGTCTTACGACCTGTCTCGGACTACACTTTCGTTTACTTTAAACACATGCGCTATTGGGTTACAAAAGACACCGACCTAACGGGTGAACTATGGGATTATTGTAACCATTTGTATGCATGTGATCATTCATTACCAAGTCCTGGTTATCATTTCATACTAAGCTATGTGGGCAAGACAAGCGTTAACCTGAACTGTTTATGGTCACACAAAGACGAAGTAATACGTTTGAATAATGGTGCGTCTGCGATTTGCGTGACGCTTTTTCGACACAGAACTGAACAAGTTCATGACTGCTACCGTGCAGTCCGTTTGGAATGGGTGAATTGACAAACGAAGATGAGAAACTTTGGTCTGGTACAGATTCTGTAGCCGAAGTGACGATCATTCGATCCCTGTCACTTTCGGAAATATTAGTCTATTCCACTAATTACGGCACAGTCATTTCTATCCATTCAGCTATCACTACAGTTACCATGATGCGCACCAGTTGGTCACTTTCCATAGCTGGGGAGAGGGTTTTTGTGACGACAGTGCCATCAGCGCGTGTAGTGTGTAACACATAAAAGCCGAGCTGTTCAATCCGGGGTCGATAGGACCTTGCTTTTAGTGTGATTAAAGTACCAGTTCTCAACCAGTATGGATACCACGTGTGTTTACTGTATGTGCATTCAGGTAGTACACTCAATTGGTGACCACCTGCATTCTGCCTGTCAGAATATAACCTGCCTATTTGAGCATTCATGCGTCCAGCCTGTACTACCATATCCGTGCACTGCGCCGTGTGCAGGATATTAGTGCGCTGTTGATAAACCCCATCTTTCTGCGTTTGGACTACAGTTTGTGGGAGCATGTGCTGCTGCGTTTGTGATAGGTGCTTCTCAATACCCTAACCGTACCTTGGAGTTTGATAACGTAAAGACAGTTGTTGATAGATGTCTAGTTAGGTTACGTCTTCTCTGCGTGTACGCTCAGGGCGATTCCAATACCGACTTAACCAAGAGTTTGAGCCACGTAGTCTCCAGTCAAAAGCAGATTGTGGAAACATCGTGGATTAACGGGTGTGAAGTAAAGATATAATACTGAGTCATTAAGCCATGTTTGAGCAAGACAATATATGTCGACAACAGGGGTTTCGAATGTACTTGAAAAAACTAGCCGCCGATCTACTTGCGTGTGTTCGTACATTGAATGATGTCCGTGTGACAAGTGATTGGTGCATTATCCTTCTTGGTGTCACTTCCGTCGCGTGCAGCAAGTAAGACAAGTCTTTGGCGTGTGTCGGGGAGCAGGATTTGAGATTTAGCAGGTAGATTGCCTGATTATGTTGGGTTGTGACATAAGAGTGAAACCGGTTACAGGTACTTCAGCCGAAGAGCCACGATGGGAGCCTAGTTGTTACAAAGCTAATTGGTTCATAACTGTTACCAAGGACGGAATATTTCCCGCGTGCTCAATCGGAATAAAAAGATGCCGACTTGGGTGCCCTATCCGGGGTATTTGGTGGGAGAACTTAATCCACAAGGCGATGGAGCTAAGCGCGGCGTTCGTAGTCTATTTGGAACCGATGAAAAGTAGTTCGGCTCCGACGCTGTTCGGATAGAGTCTGCCCACCCAGGGTACTCAGTGCACCTCGCATGCAGTTACGAAAGATGGAGTCGGATGGTTCGGAGATGTTTACTAGGGAGGGCGAATCTTGTGTAGTACTTCTGCCCAGCTAGTGAGTCTAGGCTACAAGGTTGTTGCCGCGCCTTCCTCCAGTGTCTTTGATATTCATCATCTTCATAATACACAGCTATAAGGCCGACTGGATAGCGCTGTTGTTTGAGCTGCCGTTCACCTAAACAACAACGTGGAGAAATATTGTCGGAAAAAGTGAGCCAGAAGCTAGTAAATAATTGTTAATTAAGAGCAATATTGTGAACACAGGCACACCAATGACTGGAGTACGTCGCCATGTCGGACGGCCTTTCTAGCCGATGATCTGAGTGATCACGAGGCCCCAACCTCGGTGAAGACGCCTGTCAGCGTTGTTTAACAGAAGCGTCAGCTACGTCGTATTTTGTGGCCATCTTGTGACTCGATCACGTCGTCGTTCTCAACCGGTTAAAGGAGCCCCTAACACAGTTATTTTCTCCACACATTTCCATTATTTGACCAATTGGTTGTCTGGAGGTTATGGTGTTACGTGAGCGGTTATTTTGCCCACGCTGACATTCCAATTGCTATGAATCAAATAACGTAAACAACGATAGCCAGCTACTGAATCGTGTCCAAATGTTTGTTGCGAACTGGTCAAGTTTCCGAGCTATGGAGCACATTGGATCGTACACAGATAATACATATTTTTTTAACGATAACCGGATGTCTTCACCACATCACAGGAAAAGCAGAATAAGAAAACAACGTTTGCATTTGCTATTGTTGCTGACATATTTCCAACAATATCGCAAGCTGAGGAGGTTGTACTGCGCCCGTTCAGGAGTTCAGGCAATCCAATCTTGAAGCATTACTTTACATTTTGAAGGTGTTAAACCCATTCCATAGAGACCAACCCGTTCGTTCATCTTGTTTAGCCAGAGGGGTTAGCGGGGCAAAGCCGTCCTCGCGTTTCATGTTTTTCAATCTGAAGGCCGGAGAAGTTTTCACACCAAGATCGTTGGAAACGCACGTTCTAAAGTGTTGTTCACGAGAAAATCGAACAGGATTTCTTTAAAAAAAAGTTGACACTTGGCATGACGAACCAAGGTGGTAGTTGCCTGTAAACTAACCTTGATTGCGTGATGAGTGTATGACGACTTTAGGACATACTTTTTCCGGACTCCTATGTGGAAACGACAGCTCCGAAAGGCATTACGAGCACCCAAATCAAAGTTAGTCTTTTGATGCTGAAAGACCACCACCTTCAGTTGTCTGTAAGATTGCCGATACTTCAGGATTCGTCGCAGAATAAGAATATAGTCGGTACACTCCCTTCATAATTCGGCTTGTTTTTTTCGAATATGGCCTTCTTAATGTTGATGGACCGACGTAATATAAGGCCAGCAATAGAAACAAGATTATTGTTTCTGTTCACCACGCTAACACGAAGCCTCATCTATTGCCAGATGCAAACCTGTCGTTTGTGCTCATCAGCCGATGGCATAAAACATTTAGTTGTATAGGTTTAGTTCATGGCGGACAAACAGTGAAACGAACGAACTTCGTATAAACACATAACTTCCTGTTTCACGATAACCAAGTGGATTGCATCAACATCTTCTGTTGACGAAGAATCGGTATGTGACATATGATTAGCAACACATCGGTAAACGCCGATATCTTGCGATTGCCCAGTATGTCCGAACACGAAGTTACAGAGCCGTCTACATAACCTGTTGCAGTTGAATATTTCGTTATCATTGATCGAAGACTTGTTTGGATATTCAGGTGCCCATCCGTGTTGTGATGTCCCCTTCACTAGTCAGTTAGGGATGTGCCCCATCCTTCTCTGTTACAAGTCTCCATCTGTTCTGCTAATTTTTACGTCACCGCAACTGCATATAAGCTGGTAGATGACATGAAAGTGCCTGTTTTCCAAAAAAACGACCAAGACAGTAGAGAGTAATCCTGCAGATAGAAAGTAACGGACACAGCTCCACAGCGAGATGGGTGCGATCACTAGCGGATTTCCTCTCTCTGCTTGTATCGTTGGTTGTGGTTGTGGTCTACATAAGGATGGTTAAGAAAGTCCTAATTCTTATTTGTAGATTGTGGTTTGGATTTGACCACACACTCCTTGTGATGAGTTCACCAAATCTGACGAAACACCCATTCACATGCAAAGCGTTCTGCAAGAGCTCCCCCTCAGATTCTACGCGGTCTGTTGTGCATAACTATTTTGCGTGATGGGTTTGTTGGCCAGGCCAGGCCATGGATGCAACCTCAGAGAATTGTAAGTACCATCCATTTCAGATGGTTTTCCAACAAACAGACTGGCTAAACATATCATCTTAGCACTTAGAAATTAAAACATCTAAGAAAGGCGGTGAGTCATCCAACTCGTTTTTATGAGTGACCGTGACATTTTGCTGAATTGTAGTTAACTCGGTGTGAAAGCGTTACAACATAATCACAATCGGTAAGTAGTAAAAATTCATCAACGTAGGATTTATAGAACGAAGGGCGGCCAATGCAATCACAGACGGTTCATCTTCGACCTGTGTTTGCCATCTAATTGTCTGTTTTTTTCCGTAATGGAGATTAATCGCTGGTGAACCATAATCATGAGGCGCCTGTCCAGTATTTTTAACCTTCCGATGAAGTTGTCAGTTCTTCGCGCCATCTTTGGAGAGGCAATGTGAATAAAGATCTGGACCTGAGATCTTGTTACGGCTCGACAGGTTAAGCTCCAGAATGATGAGAAACACGGTACCTAACCACTCCGGTCCTATTTTCTGTACACTTCGGCTCGAGTCAATCGAACTCTCTCAGAGTCTTCAGTCCATTTGTGAAGTTGATTGGTGATATATGTACTGCGTTTTTCAAATATTGTCTCATTCGCAATAACTCGACTGCCATCATGGCAACGATCCAGAGAGAATGGTTTTCTAGTTTTTTGAGGCGAAATGGTTTCCGATCATTCAACTGAATGGTGCTCACGGGCTTTACACAAATATTTGGCCATATCGTGTCTAACTTTCTTTCGGCCGTTGTCATGTTCATAGACACTTGTTTCAACAGTCCGCCATTGTCAGAGAAATCGACTTCTGTTGCAAGTGCCCAGCTCACTTAGGACGTCGTTCTCAGAAGGCTTCTATAGCAGTTGCATTCTGTTCTTGATGGTTGTTCCGCTCTTTTACATTATTTATTCCGGGTGCCTAACAAGTGGTTTACTTGCTAGCTATGGGCAGCTGATGGCACTTTTTCTATAGTTAATAAGCCTCTTTATTTTATTGGGATTACGGAGTAACTGATTTGCTTCTAATGGCCACCCATTTGGGACGTCGTTTGTAGATGACGGATCTTCTGTTATCCTGGACCATCATCATCATCATCATCATAACAGCCATGAGCCTGACCAAAAGGTACTGTGGCTCGGGCCGCCGCTCACCTCAACAGTGACGTGGAATATCCTAGAAGAAAACGTTACTAAGAAGGTTGAGAATTAATAAGAAAAATACTAAGCAGAAGTACTAGAAACGGTATGGATACAAGTACGCCATTGACTGTGACACTCCGCCATCTCCGATAGCGTCCCTAACCAACGGTTTGAATGATCACGAGGACCCCATCCAGGTAGGC
>LUCH01003701.1:0-16043 GCA_013368495.1 Paragonimus heterotremus | reverse complement strand
TCCAGTTCTGTCGAGACTGAACAGCTTCTCGGAAACACACCTCTCCACAGCATGCTTTCATAGCCTCCGCGATTTGTTCCCAGTGTGCGTTAGGATCTTTCGTCTGACTGGAACTGGGGAACTTCCCCATCAACCCCTCATGGTAAGCGCTCTTCATACCATCATCGTTCGAATGTCAGTTAAGCACCTTGCATTTACGAGCGTTTGTCCTCTGAGCAAATGATAGAACAAAACAGGCACGCACAACAACACAGTCCGAGTCCAAGTGGTTGCTCCAAAAGGCACAACAGCCCTTAACAGAGTGGTGCCATCTGTAACTGACTGCTGTATAAACCAACTGTGTCCACGGCTGAGAAGCACACGGAGGCCTCCAAGTAACACAGTGTTTCTTCCTGTGTTGGAATGCGGTGCTCGAAATATAGAGACCGTGGGATGCGCACAGCTGCAACAGTCTTTCGCCATTGTCGGTGCGTTGCGCCCGAACACCAAACATACCTGCTAGCCGCTTCTCATCCGGATAAGGACGACCAAGTTGAGGATTAAAATCGCCCGCTAGTATGATGATGACGAAAGGTTATCAATCCGCACATCAACTGCTGCTGATAATCAATCACTGAGGCAAAAACAAAAAATGTCGCAAGGTTGACCGATATTACGCGATATCTAGCATTTTCGGACATTTAGGGTAACACTTTACGAGGCAAAATAGCCTAACAAATAAATAACAATGAACGTTAGGAAAACCCAGTGAGTAGAACAAAAGTGCACCAAGCGAAACATGCCAAATGACTCACAAGGTCGATCAGGATCCCCGATAATGACGATAGATTAACCGATAAAATGTTGCAGCGATCGAATGAAAACGCTCATGTCAAGTGAAAAACTGAAACTTCCGAAATGCTTCAGGTAGTTGGACTGCTAAATGTATTAAGAATTCAGGCAACTGAAGACATGGAAATTCACAAGGAAAGAAAAGACATACATGAAACAGGTTGTCATAACAAACCTTCATACAACCATCTAACTTTGTACAGGCACTATGGTGAAATAGAACAGTAGCAGGGAGAATTCACGGAGTCACTATACAAGCCAAGCAACCGTGTCGAGGTCCAACTTCCAATGACGTGCATAATTAACAACGACGGTTGTGGTGTCTGAATTTGACCTCTCCAGACGTCGTTTCGTACGGGCTGGCACAGCACACGCGAGAAGGTTGTGCCACGATGAGGTAAACAAGAACGGTAAATGTCAATGAACCCTGAGAAAGCCTATGATCCTATGGCCCGAGATAGTTCATGGACAACTGTCTCGGGCGTTCATCACTTCTAGTGGTGTCCGTCAGGGGTGTCCGATTTTCCCCTTCCTGTTCAATTTTGTCATGGACGACATTCTGGATGGTGCACTTTGCGAATCCAGTGGGCTTGGAGTTGAACTTCTTCTTGGCGCTAGATTGACCGCTCTGGAGTATGCGGACGACATTGTTTTACTTAGCCCCTCTGCCGAAGACATGCAGACCATGCTGGACAGGTTGAGCGACCGAGCTGGTTTGTATGGAATGCGCTTTGCACCTTCAAAGTGCAAAGTGTTGCTTCAAGACTGGGGCATTTCCACTCCTACTTTCTTTATTGCAGGTAATCCGCTTGAGACTGTGAACAGTTTCACATACTTGGGTAGCACTATCTCGTCAGTCTGTAATATTGCTGATGAGATATCAGCGAGGATAGCAAAAGCACGAGTTGCCTTTGCCAAACTGCATCATCTGTGGCGTCGAAAAGACGTCCGGTTGTTACTGAAAGGAAGGGTATATAATGCCTGTGTGCGCTCCATTTTGCTTTATGGTTCGGAAATGTGGCCTGTTCACAAAGAAGATATCAACAGGCTTGTTGTGTTTGACCATCGTTGTCTCCGCCATTTGGCCCATGTTAAGTGGACTGATCGCATGAGCAATCTGGCAATTCGCCGGCGCGTATTCCGGAACACTCGGGATGCGCGATCAATTGGTCAAATACTCACGTTACACAGCATTTGATGGTTGGGTCATGTACTCCATATGTCATCTGATCGTTTACCGTACCGCGCATTAAATACTGAGACTACCAACATTCTGGTAAAACCGCGTGGTGGTCAAGCAACAACGTGGTCACGAAATAAGAAAACCTTGACTTCCCCATTGAGCAAAGTGGGTAGGTGTCGCCTGCCTGGATGGGGTCCTCGTGATCACTCGAGCCGCTGGTTGGAGAAGCTATCCGAGATGGCGGTGTGTCGCAGTCAGTGGCATTCCTGCGTCCATACCATTTCTAGTTCTTGCGCTTATCCCTTTATTAATTTGCAAACTTCTTAGTAGCGTTTTCTAAGATTTTCTACGTCACTGTTGAGGTGAGCGCCGGCCCGAGCCACAGTACCTTTTGGTCAGGCTCATGGCTGTTATGATGATGATGTTGATGATGATCATTCCCCGACACAGCTCTGATCAATTGTCAACGTCCTTCGCGTGTGGTTTCATATGTACGTTCCGTACAGTGGAACGAATTAAAAGCGCCATGAAGATGTCCGTCCGTCCTTTACCTGACCAACGTTTATCTGCTCAAAGGCTGTTTACGTGTTTCACCTGAGGATATTCGTCTGTCGAGACACTACATGCTTTCCCGTGGCAGACATTACATGTGAAAATAGCACTTCTGGAAACAAGCGGAGACTCTAGAACACTTAAAATTAAGACCGTCCAATAGGCATACAATATGGTTTGTCTTACTGCTGGTCGTCGAAACCCAATCTGATAAAGATGGGGAGACCGAGTTAGAATCAGTTCAGCTTGAGGTTCAGATACTGAGTGAATGGGTTGACGTTTGCTATCGATTGTCGTTTGCATTTCGCGTTTTAGTTGATTATGAAAATACTCCCAAGTCCTCTGAATACCATTTCTGTTTCTTTTCATTAGCTAACTCTTAGCTTGAACCACTGATCTGTTGATATTACTGATGATGCTGCGATTATATTTCGTTTCGGGTAACCAGTCACAAGAGAGTTGTCACATGTTCAATGTGGATCGTATTTCCTCCGATTGCATCTGCAACTTGTATTGAGTGTTTTCAGTGTGAGTTTTGCTATCCTGACCACCAACACTAATAACTGCTTCCCAGCTTGTTCGCAGCATCGCGGATGCGAATATTTAGATTCGATCTAGTTACTGTGCACGGTAAATTCGTTGTTGAGACTACTCATCCAAAGTGTACCCTATTTTTGACTTAGCTCAATCAGAATGTTTATCATGCCATCTGACGTGGCTACCACATAGGCTGAAACGTCGAACTATCTTAGATATTTGCATGGCACCATTTAGTCGTGCAATTTTCAGATTCTCAGATTTTCATGCTTGTTTTTTTGCACAACTGTGCACCACTGTGCTCTAATTTACATGAACCATTGTGTTTTTATTCAACCTCAATACATTGCATATGCATTGCCACATAGGCATGCTGTTCCACCCAGAACTTTGTGCACAAACTGTTGATTATTTTGCCACTTAGCTTTACACGTTTGACGAACTGTGTGGATTCAGTTCTACACACGTGCTGATCTGACGAGTTTGACAGTAGACCGAGCAAATTTGACCTGTTAAAAACTAACCACTATTTCCTTACGATCACGAGGTTACCATACATGGAGTAGGTACCAAGCACTGTGGCAAACTACCGTTTGAGTACTCACAGCGATGGTGGACAGACTAGGCTGCAAGATAGGCCCATGATCCAGGTGTACATCTTGTTTGCGGTCGGTCGCATTCGAATGGATGGTGTGGGTTCTGTCACTCTTGGTGATGCCAGTCTGTACATCGTTTTGTGACCGAACCCTTAGTGAACAGTGACATCCACGTACTAGTGAGTGCAACTGGTTCCACCTTTCAATGCGTTAAACAAGATTATTCCAAAACATAGATCTAACACCGTACCGTTTGGAAAATTTGCCATCTTAAAAGACTACATCGATCCTTTCGATGTATTTTGCTTTTTTAGTATACAGAGACTGGCGCATTGATGCGTATTTTTGACCCTTTATACACCATCCGCAACTAAGAGAAGACGTCTAGTTCGTTGTCGAACTACCTTTCATACACTTAGCACAGGTCATTTTTGGCTGCTTTTCAACTTCATTCTGCGTTTTCTACCTCACTTTTTTGCTTATATAGATTCGAAACTTTTTCTCCACCGGTAGCCGTCCTTCAGCCTTCAGATCGTTAGACCCGCGATCGGACTACCTAAACATTGAAAGTGTTACCAAGAAAACATTGCAGTGGTTGGGGGAGAATACGCTCATAAAAATTATTCTCTTCATGCGTAACTATATGCGTCATCACAAACCGGACCGGATTAATGTGATTTTGGCAGAAGGGTGTGATATCTAAGGCTACTGTCAGCATGGACATGGATATCTCGAAAAGTTAGTCAGCGTGGTCCTCATCTTGTGTATGTATGTAACACTGGCAAATGGTGTCTGACAAACTGTATTTGTGAAAACATGCCTACTTACAAATTCAGGAACTATACCAAACCATTATTACCTTCTGTGAATACCTGTTCGACGGAGCAGCGAGATTGATAGTCATTAACCAGGAGTAGGATGTGGCCAATGTAAGTAGCATTTGCTGGACCTTAAAACCATTTTTAACTGCACACTTGCTAGCAGGATGCTCGCAGTGTGGGAAGACGTAGAATCTTGTTTTTTTTTGGAAACAGGCCTCATACAGTGAATTATTGTTAAAGTGGAAAACCGTCTGAGTGTTAGAGCCGACAAGACTCATGTGTAAACGGTGGACGGACAGAGCGCGGAGTGGTCGTAAGTGATTCGGCGTTTATCGATGTTGACAACACTGTATGCTAGTTTTGAAATTACTCTGCAGGAATTTTCCAGTTTCCTGAAACCAGTTGAAGAAAATTTTACTATGGATATCGTTCGTTAATTGGGCCATATCAAAGCTGCTACTGACAACGGTTTATTTTTCAACTTTCACCTACTTCACTTGCGGAGGGTCAAACGCCAGGTGATCACACAGATTTCAATTTGTCACATGTTCTGCATTACCATACACGTTTGAGACACAGTGATGTCTCTGTAGTGCAAATTCTCGGTGCGAAGAAAATCAAACATCTACCATCATGGAAGGTGTTCTTATGAAAGTTATCATGAGCAAATTGTTACTGTAAGCTGATCCTCGTGTGTGACGCTCATCGAGCGCATTCGCATCTGTGAACAGTCTCACCTACTTCTCATGCAGTATGCTGTTAAATGTTCGGGCGCTTTAGTAGAAGCTGATAGAAATCACAAACAGAAGTTACAGTAATTAATTCCTACATCGTTCGTTAGTGTGCATCCTTTGTACTTTTTTTAAATCCAGTTTCTGAAGTCTTCCCTAACGATGATCTACTTCCAGTGGAGATCACCTCGGCTATTTCCTTTGGGTGAGTTTTGTCTGGTGGACTTTTATACCTTATACGCGGACAGTCTGATTGCCCTGGTCACAGCAGTGAGGTGAACTGAACCGAGCATTGGGCAGAAATCTCAACACTCACGTGAACCATTTGTGAAGTAGTCTGTTACAACGGAGCACCGCAAGTATGCTGGAGACATATTTCTGTTGATTCGACTGAGCTTACGAACCGTCTTCGTCCGACCCCTCGACTCTGAACGGGACAGACTACCGCGAATTAAGACACAAATGAGGACCAGATATATCACTTGATCGAAAAACTAAAAATCTTGAAACTCTATTTTATCAATGGGTAACTGCGACTGAGCTTGCCGAGGTGCTTTGGCAGGTGAGATGAACACCTAGGGGAGTAGTTGAACTGACTTGAGCCAGTTCATTCCTATATGAACAATAGAGACAGCGTGGCTGGTTATGTTCTTAGCGACCGTCCATCGAAGACCGAAATGACTCTTTGGTATAACTTACTGAAACGTCTTTCACTCCTAAATCCCGAACTTTCCTCAGTCTTTCCCGTTGGTGGCGGTGGAAAGCAGTTATCTGAACTGACCACAATCTCTTTATATGAGATGCCGGAAGAAGTGCTCTTTGAGCGTCGCCTATTAGCACCTGTTTCCGTCTTCAATAGAGGTGTTTGAACCTCCTGTGACTAGCGCAGAATATCCAGTGCTAGCAGTTCACAATGTGGCACAGTCGGCAATACAAGAAACATCTACAACAGGAGCAGGCAGGTTTCCGACCTAGTAATGGGTGTATCGACCATGACTCCAATTAGCAACGTATATTCGATCATTGAAACTTTTCTAGACCATTGGCTCTGGTATTTTTGAACCTAACGACAGTTTTCGATTCTTTTGTCTAACAGGTTATCTGGGGTGTCTGCATTCTGAGGATGTTCTAGTGAAACAGGTCGAGTTGTTGAATTCGTTGCTTGCTCTCTGTGAATGAAGGTTGCGTGTTTTTCTCGAGCTTGTTCTGTTTTCAGACGTGTCCGATCTTTCCATTCCTGTTCAACTGCATGATAGATGATATTCTGAGAGGAGCGTTTAGAGGTTCTGAGGATCTCGAAGGGAGCTTCTACAAGGTTGGAAATTAGCTGATATTGAGTATACGGACGACATTGTCCCACTTAGGTCGTCAGCAGACAACCTGCAGACCGTGATACTGTATTCGGTTGTTTGTCGAGCGAGCCGTTTAGGTTGCAAATGTTTTACCGTCAAACGACGTAACATCATCAGTGCGTATAGGTTTGAGAGAGGAGGTTGGTGAAGTTTAATAAATGTATGAAAATGAGTCGATTTTTTGGCCTGAACCCTATTTGGTTATTTCCGGCTGCTTTTGACCAGAATTCTGATTGGTTAGTACGTGCTGTTTTTGTACTTCACCCTTGGAGCCTGATGGATCACTCCTTGCAGTTTTGATTAGTCAGTTCCTGGTGGTGTTGAACTTTCACTGAAAATCTGATTGGCTGATTCTCTCTTTCATTTAGGTCGGACAGTTCTTCGTTTTTGAATTTCCGGTTGATAAGTTATGCAATGCTCAGCTTTGACCATCGATCGGATCCGTTCAGGTTATTCCGTTTCCTTTTGCTGATGTTTAGGCGTACTGACGTCTGCATCTTATATCGCCAACCGGAGCTACAAATATGACCACTGTTATAAAAAAACATGGGATTTTTGAATCGATTAAATGGTCTGGCCGGTCTACACAGTTATACGCTTTGCACCTTCAACACGTAAAGACTTCCAATTGTTGATTGAAGGATGTACATTGCATGTGTGCTCGATTATGGGTTAATCTGTATCAAATGAGCTGATTGGGAAAGCGACGCGACAGTCCGTCCGAACGTAATTGCGGGATTTCCAAGTTCATGGTAGATAACTGAGGTGGTGCTGATGCACAGTTCAGCATTGGCCAGGTCATATTCTTCGTATGATAGAGGAGTACTTGTCACACTGCATTGTTCAGTACGGCTTCTAATAGACAAAAGCGCAAGCGACCGACACTGACCTCGTCGCATGTTATGAAAATTTTAGTCACCCCAGAGAGTACAGTTTTTAGTGCCCTCTGCCAGGCTGGGGAATGCACAGCTATCCACATAGCTGGTTGGAAACGCTTTCGGACATGACAGTTCTCGCATTCACTCGTCAGCCCTTATGCGTGATATCAGTATCACTTCGTCACGTATTTCGGTTGTTTGTTCTTATCTATTTATTTTTATCTGTTTATCTCATACATCAATATTTCACGGTAATTTCCATTGAATCATGGAAGAGAACCGTTATGAACAATTATTTCCGATAATTTATCCAATCAGTACAGCTATATGGGTTGAACGAAGTTAAAACAATAGGCAAACAACACAAAGATGTTCAGCAGAATGTCACTGGATCACGTAAAGTATTACAAAAATTTCCAGTTGTCACTAAGCTAGCCACTCGGACGGCAAACTAACGGTGTTAGCTACAGCGAAAACCTCAAGCTTGCGATCACTTGTTTCCGAACACTGTTGGTCCACTTGGTCTCTGGCTGTCGACCGTAAATAACTTCTAATCGACTTCGACGACATAATTGTTTTTGCTACGTAACTGGTCTTGCTTGAACGCTAGCCCCCTTCTCATTTGAAATTCAGTTGTCCGACCTCCAAACTGTGGCTTTTTCAAGTTTGTCTGATAGTTGGGCTTGGATCCGAATCGTGGGTGTACGTGTTACCGTGGCTGAATGGTGCATTTGGTTGTTTAATTTCTGTGATCTGAAGTATCTCGTTCGAAAGACGTTCGGTAGGTAATCGGCGGTTGTGGATCTGGGTCGGATCAATATGGTGACCTCGAAAGGAGCATTGTTAGCTGAACACGTTCGTGAGTCCGTGATATGTGCGGTCAGTTCAGCTGAGTTTTATTTGATAATCCCGTGGTTTACCTCATTGCTGTTTGGATGCCATTTCGACCTGGTAGCGTTTCGGGTTGTTTCGCAGATGTGGGCGTGCGAAAATATGGCTTTCGATCGTTTTCGTTTTTCGCATACAACCGTTTAATTCAGTTTTTTAAAATCTGTAAACATTTTGACTGACTTTTCCAACAATAGAGGAGCCATTGCGCGCGTATACTTGATTGTGAGCTTTTCACAAACCGATTTATATCGTTTCGCGCCAGTGTATACATCCGGGATCTCGTCTTTTACGTTTCATCTTGTACGATCTGTGCCCCCTCTTCTGTTCGTTTTCTTCATCTTTGAGAGTGCATTGGACTTTGGACAGCCTTAACCAGATGATCGTTCAAGGTGATGAATACAACAGGTTCAGTGCCAAATTCTCCAGGATATCCCTCTACCCCCAGTTGATTATGAATCATTAAATTCATTCTATTCATGCAATTGTTGTTTTCTCATGCTCGCTTATTAACATATTTTGTTGGCTCAAATTCATTAGGAATAGATGCTTCAGTGCATTGTTTGTTGCGTGACTAGCCTCCAGACGTAGAGAGCTACTTCCGCAATCCATAACCTATGAAAGCCTATGGTGTCGCTGGCCTAGCCTCGGAGACGGATTCACATGTGTACGTGACAGTTTGTGTGCCGTCCATTTGGGTTTGATTGACGGCGATCTGGTCGGAATGAATTAAACGGCCAACCATAGTCATTTATGTGTACTTTGATTACCGAGATTAGTCTTGGGGCTACAGTTCAATCTCATCTACTGTCGGCGCGACACGGTCTTCGGAGACATACTATAGCTAGTGGGTTCAGTCTCGTTGGCACAAATCCTGCATTATGCTAACCAAAGCGTTCGAAGTTGCATGATGCCCCATCAGATTATGCCGTTGTTTACATGTTAAACAGCCAATCTTATTCGTGATCTTTGGTTTTGCCATAATTGACGGGTATTTGAAAAATTTTTTCTTTTTTCAGCGAACACCGTTGTTACTTGGTTGAATTAAGAATTGGTGGCCCATTTGTCCCTCTAAACCAGTCTGAAAGAATTCACTCATCTCGAGATTGATGATTTCTATAGCGCTAACAGATATGCAATCATGGCTACTTAAACATTTACCATCATCGGCAAACATCTTGCGGCCATTGTATTGTATAAAAGGAAAAACTCATCAAACGATGCTTTTTGTCGTGAGCTGTTGTACGTAATATTAACACACCGGTGCCGAAAATTGGACTCGTTCACCAATGTGATTCGCCGTCCTGTTCTTCGCTGTACAACTCGCCAGTACTATTCACGGGGTGGATTTTCACGGAACTGTTTTAAGATATGCTTTTTCTATTGTTCTTTTCCAAGTGAAATTAGTAAACTTGTTTCCACTCTATGTAAGACTCATCACTGGTGCGTGCAAGCTACCGTTCGGGTGGACAGCTGAACCCCAGTCCTCGTGCCTAATGAGCGGGAGTTTTGTTTACGGCATGCACGGCCGAGTTTTTGTGCTTAAAGTTTCCGCTGTTATTGTTTTTACTCACTACCAGGTTGAACCTACGAGACGGTTGGGGCGGTGTATATTGTCCCAACTTGAAAAATTTCTCACTTTCAGTGTACTTTTGCGCTCAGTTTATTCACAGGGCTCACATTAGCCAATTCAGTATTTTCTCTTGATACTTTCCCTTGCGCAGGTAGCCGGAAAACAGAGCAAAGAGGTCACCGTGCACAATTACTCAATCGTTCACTTTTTGCCGATCACCCCATGCTAATGGTCACCAACATCGACGTCGGCGACATGCTCCTCTTCTGCTGCTACCACGTCGCGCCTCTTCCTCTTCTCCGTCGCGAGCCTCTCTTCTGCCGGTGGCGTCTGAAGAAGAGGATGTTGATATGGATATTGTAGAACCGGTTGATGTCGTTCCGATCGCCGATTCTGGCTTCTCATTTCCCTCGTCCACTCCCTACTTGACTTCAAAACAAACGAACTAGCCGAAACTCATGCTTATGTTTGTTTTTAGTGCTTCTCCATACCAGATTTACACTTCTAAATAATAGAGCTTAAACTAATTTCTATTACATCTATTCAAGTATTGGCTGTGTACATTGTCTTTCCAGATGGTTTCATCCTACTTCTCATCCGATTTTCTTCCTCTTCTGTTATATTCCCCTCACTCTTCATCCTCAACCTGTTTAGAAGTTGGCAGTTCGTTGTCTTTCGTTATGTGTTTCGCTGTCATTCTTTATATTTAGCGCCACTGTGTTATTTGCGTTGTTCTCGCCATCGATCGAGCTACCTGGATTTTTCTTGCTCGCATGCACACGTACCGCTGATCCTATGATGTTCTCACTCGCTTTACCATATTTCAAAGTGACCATTTTTTAAAAATGTTGTGTGTTCCTACACACTTCGATACAGACACACTGTGAACAAATTATGTTTGAACTGCCGGCGTGCGTATTTGTCATGGTTCAGTCTGGTTTCATCAAGTTGTGTTCGCGATCGGTGAACTACAGAGTGAGATGTGGTATAGGTAGGCAACACGATATAATGCAGTTGAATAACGTCGTCTAACTGTGTTAGTCTGTTTTTCGAACATGTGGCATTTTGTTCAAACTGTCACTTGCAAAATTCTGACAGCGTGGGTTGATATTTACTTCATCAGATGCTTTGCATTCGGACTGTTCTAGATAAATAAAACCAACACTGAATGTCCTGACTGATAAGATTGGAGTAGTGGCATATTGTTCACACCTTATACTTTGGTTGCTTTAGAGATCCGTCCAAAAGGTGAAATGGATACCGAATGGAACACAACGATTGATGTGTATCGCGATATGCCGTATACATACTTAGCCACTAAACACTACCATTTCTAGTTTTCTCGTTCGTTTGTTGGATGGTGTCATAGAAGCACAGACAAGAGCTTCTCGTCTGGCCAGATTAGCCGTAATGCCTTCTGTTTGCAGTTCACATTTGGGAACACAAGAGTGGTCTTACCTCATTGTCCTGAGACTATTATTATTATTATTATTATTATTATTATTATTATTATTATTATTATTATTATTATTGTGATGTTCAACTTGAAATAAACCAAATCCCCGACTACTCATCAGTAATCTAAAATACCACCTAGCAGGTTTTTCAATGAGATCGGAGATTTCGACCTGTCTGGGAATTCCTAATCGTGGAGTTGTTTGAGGTTAACAGACAGTAAAGATGTCTGCTGTCCAAACGATCGGGCAACCTGATCATTACTCACAGACGAAAGTGATTGAGCGACAATCAGCAGATTTTTTACACATGCGTATCCCCGACGAGAGCCGAGCTTGACGATGAGTTGGAAGTCTTCGACGTTGGCCCGGAATGGGTCATCTACTAAGCTCTCAATTACTTCAAAGATCACCTAAAGCGACACTTGGTTGGTGGTTTCTCCGGTAGATTTTTCATTCACCTTTAAAGACAAGAGTGACTGTGAACTATTTCCAGGCTTTAAGAAAATGGCCAAATGGCAAAGGGCAATTGGAGTGTTGAATCGGTCCTGCTAACTCTGTGGGGCAGCGTTTCAGAACGACAGGAGATACCACATCTGAAGCGGGTGATTTGGGAGTTAATAGATTTTCTAAATCCATTGTGACTTGTGACATTGAAATGTGAGACAATTCAGTCAAACTCCACTTTGCGCCCAGAAATCGTTTGTGATTTGCAGCTATGAACACTTACGTATTGTTGCTCCGTTGGTAAATCCACTAGAGGTTAGCAGTTACGAAATACCAACCGTACTCATTTTGAGTGTGCAGAGAATTCGCTATGGAACAACTTAAGATTCACCCTCAGCCTTTTAGCAAAAACCGGATTGATAGCAGTCAACCCTCTCGGATAGCATCTGTGGTACGATTGCTCCACATGACCTACTGAACATACGCATGTTCAGTTTCTAGTTGGTACATTTTTCCAACAGCGTTTCTATTTATTCAAACGTTTGTTTCTACTAGGCTAGGTTTTTTGCTAGGTCGGTAACTCTACTTGAACATGGTTGTTCATGGAGGAGAGCTGCCAGTGATCATCTAGGCTGAGTATGGTGAGATAACCAGGCCAATCTTGCTAATCGGTGTCTTCATCTCTTCGAAGTTTGTCTTGTAATAGGCCTTTGAACCTATATTTTGAGGAATTGCGTTATCTAGTTTCGTGTAGAAAGCTTAATTCAATTGTCCCATGATCACTAGGACCAAGTAGGGGTGTGCTATTTGGATTACTTATCAACCTCTTTGGTGATAATGTAATCAAAAGATCGGCGCTTGACCCACCCAATATCTCGTATGATCCTGTGCATGTTGAAATAGTCTAGCTCTCATTACTGCCTCGAAGAAAACTCTGGCAATGGAAGACGTTGCACTATCGACTAAGTCGTTCATGAAGTCTAGCTCTGAATGAGTGAAATCTTACATTACCAACGTTTGATCACAACCCAAATATGGTATTCTGCGCAGGGCCGTAGAAGGTGATGTGTAGATAATCAGTCACCGGCAGATCCAGTAGCACTCTGTCATGAATACTCGAGGTGTTCAGGTGCGATCCCGAATGAATGGCTTTTAGGTCCCTTCCTCTTTCCTTTTTTTTCCTTCTCTCCTCCTATACAGGGTTTGCTTTTTTCTCTGTGGTTATGTGGCAATTAAGTATCAGTGTGAACCACTGATATATTACTATCTATGGTGATGATGACTGATTTCCTTATCACTGCGAAATACTGTCATGCTGACGATGAGCAATTCAACATCTTGCACTTCCTCCTTACAGCAGGTCTGCGTGTCACATACTGTAGGTGGCTGTTGCCTGAAATAGAGATCACGAAGTTCGTCCAGTTTGCTAGATTGGAGCCGCGTTGGCTTAAAAACTGCCAGGAGGAGGTTTCACGGCCTACAGTATGTATAGCAGATGGATCTACTCAAGGAGATTCATTGAATACGAAGGACGGGATTGGTATTTCGTGGTGTACTACCGGAATGGTGGCGCGTCGGGGTTTTTTGAACTCAAACTGAGTTTGGCATCCGCGTGAAGGGTAATGTTAGGAGCCGCAACAAGGCTTTATGGTTTCATACAGCTGTCTCCACTGCAATGTGATGGTTCTTGATCTGTCAGAATGGTACCTGATCCAAATAGATAAATGCGAGCGAGCTGTATGTCAAGCTGCGTGCGGCTGTTTTGTCATTCCTGTTAAGAAGATTATTCGCAGAAGTCGAAGCGCACTTTTCGAGGCTGAGTGCGCGAATAGAAGTAGACGATTTACGCCGTTCACTTAGTTCGGACAGACCAATTAGTGATGCGGAGAGTCGCCACAGGTTTCGATCGTACACTACTTAGGTGAGGATATCAGAGCTTTTTACAGCAGGCACATTACATTCAAAAATGTTTCTGTACCCACGTCCATCAACTATTTGGGTCTCATACAACGATTGCAGGCACGTGTATTTGTCCCGGTCAGGGTGTATCCCAATTGAGTTCTCACCCTCATTGTGGCTGGCCTGTTTCAGTGCCATTAGCTTCCCGAAGTCAGCTGCGGTATGGAAAATAATCCGCAACGGACGTGGCACGTGGGCGTACTTAGTGTCAGAAATATTTCAGTCTCTGAGAGCGCTCTGGAGATTATATCAAGAAAACCCATCTGCTTAGAAAATCTTAACAATTCCTTTTTTCTTACTCCTCCCAGTCTGATAACATTGGTGATCTACTCCTAAGCAGATTGAACACAATTATAGATGGACACAAAACTATGAGCGAGTTCACTGGTATCATCCTAGGTACACTGGTGCTCGTGATTACCGTGTGTACTTCACAGTATCAGTCAGATGAATGGGCTAAATTTTTCCCAGCTTCTCTTTGTTTACTCTGACTAGCTAGGTCAGCAGTAGTCGCATGGATGTCCTAATTTGTTTGGTTTGGTTGTGAACGTCTGTTTGATTGAACATGGTTAACACAGGGTGAGTTATTATTCTGGTCAGCAAAGTGAGCCTCGGGATCAGCCGGCTTACTAGAAAGTGTCACCGGAAATGAGGCGTGTGTGTGGTTCGTGTTACCAACAAAAATCGGGTCAACCGGTTGCTCAAGCTTTAGCCACTCACTCGTCTCGACTGACCTTGCAACTTGTTTCTGATTAGGAGTTATGTTCTCAGATTCGGCAGGATAAGATGGAACATTTGATGCTTCAGTGGTGAGATGACAGATGCGACATCTAGTGAGTAACAGACTGTGTGGTGAACTCTGATCTCGTTATGAGGTCATAGCAATAATACCGCTTGCACACATGTGTCCTAGATTTCCCACTGAGTTCTATTTTAAGGTATAGTAGACCGAAAGCAGACTGATTGAACTTGAAGCTTGTACAGAAGACAGGTTAGAGTCTTACTGATTTTGCGGAGCTCCTTGTCACAGACCTTGAAGGCATGATCGACCAAGCGATAGTTATAACGTACTAATCACGATTTATGGCCTGGCCAATTTATTTGGACATTATCGAATGCGTACTAAAGAACCGAAGATTATTTCGAATGTATTATTAAAAGTTGTTCCAGTAAAGTGCCACTTATTTTTATTGCGGTCTGTTGAAGTCTTACATTTTTCAATATGTGACTAACGAGCGTTGGGAAAGACTGCCGCAACAGAAAACACGATCTCCTCACTGACTGGGGCTTCTAGTTATGCCCCTCTGTGTCAGTAACTAGTGACACAATGTCTTTTACATCCATGCCGGTAAGCCAGACAAAGCAGAGAGGATAGTTGGACATTCATGGATGCAGAAGATTTTGTGACTGACATTGTCTCGCTATTTCTCATGACCCTGTGTGACTAATTGTTTGCCCTTATAGTTCCCACCACCCGCACCCAAAGTGCTGAATTCTCTAATTCGCCGTCCTCAGTTACGGATTTTCGCCCACATTTTCGTTACTCTGTGTCACTCGCACTCAGCCTCACCACTTGGGACACGGCCTTCCTATCGGCCATTATGAGACTGTCATCAACTAATCGACGTGACCGAAGTCCAGGCATTTACTTACGCTAGACTAATTCGATCACATGTTGTCGGTTTGTCTCTGACTATAGCTCTCGTTCGTGTTTTGATCCCTCGTCCTGGAGTTGTTTGCCGAAATCTCTGTGTACTGAGCGTTCTAGAACCCTGGGCGTAACTTCGACTCACTTGCCTGTGTGTTCACAGTCGATTTTACCGGTGCGATCGTTGGCCTCGCTAGCCTATATGGCGATGATGGGACCATATCAGAAGAAACGGCCACCGAATAAACCCATGGATCAAAGGCCGTTCATGAAGGCAATCGTATTGAAAACACTGATCCGTAAACCAAAAAAGCCAAACAGCGCAAACCGCAAATGCGTCCGAGTTCGTCTTAGTAACGGACGTGAAGTGGTAGCTCATGTGCCTGGCGAAGGTCACAATTTGCAGGAGCATAATGTGGTTCTCATTCGCGGGGGTCGAACACAGGACCTGATCGGCGTGAAGCATAAGGTTGTGCGCGGGAAGTACGACTGTGCACCGGTACAGAAACCTACGTCTAAATAGAAATTTTATAATCAGTAGCTTGTTGATCACTCTGTCAAAAATCTCCTGTAAATAAATACCATTTCCTGTA
>LUCH01003700.1:13843-43703 GCA_013368495.1 Paragonimus heterotremus | reverse complement strand
CTATTGAGATCACAGTATGCTCATTCTGCAAACAGGGTGAGGGTTTATGGACAATTGTCTCGGGCGTTCATCACCTCTAGTGATGTTCATCAAAGGTGTCCGATTTCCCCCTTCCTGTTCAATTTTGTCATGGACGACATTCTGGTGGGTGCGCTTGAGCAGTCCAGTGAACTTGGTGTTAAGTTTCTTCCTGGCCTTAGGTTGACCGATCTGGAGTATGCGGACGACATTGTCTTACTTAGCCCCCCTGTGGAGGTCATGCAGACCATGCTGAACGAGGTTAGTAATCGAGCTGATTTGTATGGAATGCGCTTCGCACCTTCAAAGTACAAAGTGTTGCCTCACGATTAGGGCATCTCCACTCCTACTTTCTTTATTGCAGGTAATTCGCTTGAGACTGTGAACAGTTTCACATACTTGGGTAACACTACCTCGTCAGCCTGTAATATTGGTGATAAGATATCAGCGAGGATAGCAAAGGCACGAGTTGCCTTTGTCAGACTGCTTCATCTGTGACGTCGGAAAGACGTCCGGTTGTCGGCGAAAGGAAGGGTATATAATGCCTGTGTGCGCTCCATTTTGCTTTATGGTTCGGAAACGTGGTCTGTTCGCAAGGAAGATAGCAATAAGCTTGCAGTGTTTGATCATCGTTGTCACGATGATGTGCGAACTGATTGGTCAGGAAGTCACAATCGAGAAGATGATACTTCCCACTTTGTTCAGAAGATAATGACGTACATTGTAGAGTGCGTTCTCGACAGCATCGGTTATCTTCAGGAGCATATGCAGATATGAAAAGCAGACGATGCCTTTCTGGTTTGTGTCGGACGACTTTCACCGAAGTGCTATGCTTGACGATACATAGACGGCCGTGCACTCTAATCCTGTTTTGTTGTTGAGTCCATTGTGCGCTTAATCGGAAAACAATCGCTAGAGGTCTTTGATCCAGCCTGCGCAGATTTATCCATGATTGCGGTCGTATTATTGATGCTGTTTTTAGAAGAGTTGTTAGAGCTGACAACATTTTGTTGCGTTTTCACGCATTGTGATAACTCTGGCCCATATACCACGCTTAGTTATCGTTGCAACACCACTTACTCGAGTTCGATTTTCTCCCTCTTAGTGTGGTTTTACTCTAGACAAACGTTTCGCTCTCATTACTTGAACGCGTTTTTCTTTGTATTAGTTCTTTTGTTCACTGACGTATACAGCAAACAGTGACTGTAACCGCTTTCGCAATGATCTAGTTTGCCCTAAGGATTTCGTTTGTAAGTCCTGATATTGTACCGTCCCGATCGAAATGTACTTGAGTCAAACACGATATGGCGTTAGTCCTCGCCACATATGGCCCCGGATAGACGCACGACTGTCGCTGAGGTAGTGAAATGCAGTGTTTATGTGCGGTTCGTTTTGGTTTGTAGTTCGAAAACGTGGTCTCTCCGCGACGAAGGTAAAAAAAGACCTGCAGGTTCAGATCCCCGGGCCTCCTTTTCTAGGACTGTACTTAGGTATTAATATGAGTGCGAGCCACGCTGTTGCGGAAGGGTTGGGAAATTAAAGGGTCAACTCGTGACTGACGTTTTTCATGATTTGTTCTCGTCTTCGAACAGTTCTTGATGTGTGGGTGATATCTATGGAAACATCAGTCTTGCCTCTGTTGCGTCCAAGTTGCTCACCGGCCCAATGTTGCGTCAACTTTATAAACTAAAGGAATGCCAGATGCACGAAGGTCATGCAGTATCCCAGTGTGGTTGTGATTACACCCACCACAGTTTTGCCTTGTGGTTGGAGCGTCGACGTTTTTGTAAGCAACCAATGGCTACGGTTTGTTTTGATCTGATGGTAGACTTCAATTTGATTAGTCGTAAGGCCTGAATTAGGCTTGTTCTTCACAAAGAGGCCGTAGAGAAACGACCGAATGTATTAAATCAATTGTATGTTCACTCTGCAGGCATTATGACAGTTTAGGGGTAACTGTCCTGCTTGTTCTCCTTAACGGTGTTTGTATCAGTGATCTTGGTAGCGCGTTGGAACGTTTAAGTGATTTTGATGTGAAATTTCTCCCTCCACCAAGCTTCTCAGCCCCCATATCGGAGACGTGTATGCCATACTAAACAAGGTGAATAACCGGTTTCTTCTGTATTAAATGTGCTTTGCACCTTCAAGATGTAGGGGGCGATTTAGGTCTGGGGCATTCCTCCTCTCACTTCTATTGCGGATGTCCACTTTAGATCGTTCTCTATACTTGGATTTCATTATTTCGTCAGTCTGTAATGTTGCTGTGGTGATGGATGACCAAATCGGAGGTGCGCTTGTTTCAGCACTCAGTGGAGTATGTCGACACGGTGGTAAGATGTGATTAAAGCACACAGCGGCTGGATTGTGCACAATACCGGCGACCGGACGAGCCATCATTCAACGAAGTCGGGCCAACAGGCGAAAAATGGCAAGCAAAACGCCCACGACAATAAGCGTCAGCCGCACGCACAAAATCAAGCAGAGGCGCATACGACGGTTAAGTGTGAATCGCCACTGAGTTGTGGACTGGAATTCCGGTTCGTCAAAGTGAACGCTCGCTTGGTGTGAGAACGCGCGAGTTGAACAATGAAGCTCTTGCTTTATTGTACGATTTGTCACTTCCGTAGAGAGGGCTGCTAGGACGGTTTCGTATTTTCTAGCTTGTGTCAAACTTCAAGCAATATAATGTATGTGCATAGCTTCTCGTGAGCTGTTGCTCGGTTGTGCCTATGTTAGCTCCGACTGTAATATGACAATCACGTCTTTTCCTCTCAAATAACAATTGCGATTACCAGTTTCTTTTGGTGACTACAATTCTTTACTCATATCTTCTGCATGAATGTGTGCGTCCTTTTACACTCATCATCATCACCATCAGCACAGCGATACCAATACACCTACTGTTTATCAGAAATGCATCAACTCGGCAATCTGGTCTCTTAATCTGTCTGCTGGAAACATAACGGCACATCCTCTCTCCCGTTTGCCATTTGGCTTAGTGTGCGTCCACACCATGACTGCACGTGACTCTTTGAACGACAGACGTGTCGCACAAGTTAGTACCATACTGTCGCACCAATGCTCCAAGTGTTGTTTAAAGAACAATACTTGTCTAAAAGTTCGCCATCATGAGTAAAATATTGCGGCCAAACTTTAAATACACGGATGAACAGTGCCGCTGTCGACTGTCAGTCACCTCCCAATGGACTATGTATTGAATCTAGTAATCAGTGTGGATCGGGCTTACTGCATTTACTCGTCGCTGTTTACGCTTAGTGACATACATCAAGTGTACTAGTAACGTTAACAACGCAGTGTTTCACTGTCGCTTGTTTCGCTAAACTTGGGACAAGTGATCAGTCGCTGAGGTAAAGTGCACACATAACGATGTTTAACTCGTGTACCCTTTATCTCATCAAACCCCTTTCCGCGTCAAAAATGTAACTAGACAGAAGGTGGTTAGAAATAACGAGATAAACAAGTAGATCTCGGCTACATCAAAATTGCATGTAAAAGTTGCTGATTACTATGCTTGATTCTTATTGTTCTTGTTTTTTCCTTCCTTTGATGTTTTGTCCTCTTTGTCGCAATAATCAACAGATCCACTCACATTATTAGCAGCTACGTAGGTGCTTAAAAATCAGTGGTATCGCAGTTAGTAAAATGGCTCCGCTGAAAGCTCAAGTGCTTGTCTCATTATGCTCTTGCCAAGCCACTATACGAGCGTATTGCCTCGAATGTTCGGAGTCGTTCATCAAAGGATTGATCACCGTAGGTCGGGTTCGTCTTCCGGGATGAGGCCTTCGCGACTCACAGAGTCCGGTGGTTGGAGACTTTGGGCGAGATCGCGGCTGATCGGGCTCAGTGACCTTAATGTTTTCATTGTTTTGGTCGGTTTGTATGTGAAGTAAATGGATTTAGTGACACTGGTTAGTGAAAACCGTGCGAAACCTGATGATGCCTTATCTTTGCTTACAATCCTGTTGTTTGTTTGCAAGATGTAGACACATTGGTGTTGACTTTTTGGGTATAAACAGTTGCCTTTAGTATTTAGGTCTCCCATTTTATTTTTTTCTTGGCCGGGGCCTGATCCTTTCTCCATGTATGGCTGCTTTCAATGACGATATTTTAAACCAAGTCCATTTTGTACTCATCCTCAATATTTGGGCCTAACTACTATTTAAAACAGTTCTCTTCCTAGATGAACTTGAATTAGACGGTGAGAGAACGCAACTCATGTGATGTTCTCCGAGGTGATATTTCGTACATTCTGATCAAACATGGACATGTAATTAACTTCAAACATTAAGATAAGGTTCCATAGGGCGGAACTGATTGCTTAGAAACGCCGGTTGTTTGTACTGAGGCCGATGGATGGCACCCAGTATCATCCATAGCAAAACGCTTATTGCAAACAGGACACAGAGTCAATGTTTGTAACACATTCTCTGTGATTTTTCGAGGTAACTGGAAACGTATCTCCCAGTTTGCTAAGGTTTCGGCTATCAGGCGTTAAAATCTCTCTCGTGTGTTCAGAAAACAATCTGTTGACGTAGCGGCTTCTATAGTGTTCAGCATCTCCGTATTTTTAATTTTAATTTTTGTCTGTCTATCTGTCTAATCTATCAACTCATGACTTCCGCCCTATGGAAGCTTATCCGGGTGTTTAAAATTAGTTGCGTCTATCGGAATGTGCGAAATGTTACTCCAAGGAACATCACATGATTTGCTTCTTCTGATTATCCAACTACTATGATTGGGTCGTAGAACCAGCCATCATCATCATTCATGCATCACCCATCGTCACACCGCATTTGGAATCCTTGATAAAGAGACGCTACTTCAAGTTCTCAAAGAATCTTGAATTCCAACTTAAACTGTCGATCTTTTATGCGTTTAACTTACAATCGGAAGCCAATCTACTCACTTTCGTGTTCAAACCTCACCGTCATTCATTACTTGCTCCGGTGTTCTGCAGGATACGATCGTCTCCCTTTCCTTATCTTCACTTTCTATCATCTTCCTGCTAGTCGACGATCAACGTTGTGATCAACTACGCAAGTGATGTGATAGGTATCAGTCTTTTTTCGGAAGAAAGTGGGAAAAATCAGGAATTCGGTTGGATACGAATCTGCAACAAAAACAGCATGCCCAGACACGACAAGCGCTCCACCATCTGAGCTACGAAACCGCGTTGGGAGCTGAGAAATTTCACATTGGGACTGTTATGTCCCTGAGTTACTGAACAGATCGGTTAATTGTAGATTCAGTCACGCGACTCGAACTGAGAAGACAAACGAATCTTGATGGAATGTTTATCAATTGGAAAATACGTTGGATGATGAACGCTCAAAGTGATGGGATAGAGTGATTAGTCCATAGTAAATGAAGCACCAATGATGAGCTATAATGCAAATGAAAAAGCAGTGTGAAGGTGCAGTGAATAAATACAGTTGTTTGTTTGGTAGCTGTCCACCTAACAGGGACTCAGTCGCCCGCCCAACCCACTGTGCTCTATGGTTCGAATCCAGCCGAAGCTCAGATTTTTCGCAATGGAGTGTTTTCCAAAATTATCAAACCTACCGCACTATTTGTCAGTAATATCAAGCATTCAACTGGATTCTGTTCTCCTGTCTTGCCGAATGTTTTACTTGAGCAGCTTGTCTCTTAACACATTCAACTGTGTTGACATTTTGTTTTTGCTCATAAAAACTGTCTAATGCAAGCTCCTTCCTTCATTCAAATAATGTGCCCCAACCTTGATTGCCTTTTGTTAGATATCTGAAGATTGCTTTGAGTAACAGTACGACATGGTCACATCATGTTTTCGGTGTTTTGGCCCAAGTCCGAATGTTCTCGTTTTATGTACGGCAATTAAATGATCTTTGTTAATTGATT
Organism: Paragonimus heterotremus; assembly: GCA_013368495.1. Lineage (NCBI taxonomy): Eukaryota > Metazoa > Platyhelminthes > Trematoda > Plagiorchiida > Troglotrematidae > Paragonimus > Paragonimus heterotremus. The sequence continues at coordinate 37,787 of LUCH01003700.1, read as the reverse complement.
TACCAAGGCCTGTGTGTTCCCCGTTGGATGTATGGTTCGCCGTTTGTTTTCCGTTTTTTTTACCAAAGTATTTTGCACTTTTTGCCAGATCCGGTCGTGGAGGCATTCCCGGAAATTCGTTGATTTTATTGTTTCTTACCATTTTACTGTACAAACACTTTTCAACAAAATTTCTATCTGATTCGATGCACTGCCTTTATTCGGATCCCTCTGGGTTTATTTTCGCATCTTCCATTAGATTCCGGTACAAACATTTATTTGCATGCACCTGTCCTTACCATTATTCTGTTAATCTTTATTCAGCCAGACCTCTATAGAAACCCGATTTCCCTATCCCTGAATTAACCACGAAACTGAATCAACAGATTTTTTAACCACTGATACCTACTGTGTTTGTTCCCATGAACGTGTATCTCAAGCACACTTAGTTAATTGTCCTCTGTTTACTGGTGATGCGTGTGAAAAACTGGAAATTCATCTCTTAGAGTACATAAAGCGAATTATTAACTTGATTTGACTTCTTCCAGGTCCAATCTCGTTGAAATCGATGGTGTTGCGCAAGCTGTCTTCACCTACTTCTTAGGCGAAGCCAACCATTAAAATGTGGGTAATGTATACCGTGGGTGTTCTTCTCTAGGTTTGTTTCGTCCACCGGTGTCTTCGACGCATTAACGACTTGTGATGGGAACAATAACGAAGTTTGCTGGTTTGTCTTCTGGACAGTCAGACTCCGTTAATCACTCAGCCTAATTGTCTCACCTCGCTGGATCAACTAGCTTTGTCACGTCGTACGAATGTTTACTACTGGCCTCGTCATTGTTTGTTTGCTAGTATTTGGCTGTCAGCAGCAGCCTGGTGATCAATGTATACTTAGAGATCGTAACCTGAAGACTTGCTGAAGCTAGCCTCTGAAGGACAATGAACACCTTCAGTTGTATCACCTGGCGAAGAGTCGAAATATCTGATGCTCGTGCTGTGAGTTTCTATATGTTGTGACAAATTTTTTCCTCTACTTTTCCTCCACCTCACAGTTCACAGTTTGTTCCCATTGGTTGCAGTGCATACATCAGATCATGTGGTCATGTTATATACATGTGTATCTGTAAGTATTCAAGTATATGTCTTGTTTTGGTTTACATCGTCTGCCAGCGTTGAGTCTACGTCTGATTCCATTGGTTGCTTAGCTGAAGCTGCGGAACTTCGTATTATACCTGAAGTTTCTCTGGACGTCTTAACAGTTCACGCAGACCTACATTGTGCGGCCTACTTAAGGTGTCCTTTCTACACTTAAACTGTTTCCTGTTTTTAGACCTAGTTTTAACGTGCTCTCTGAACGTCGGCAGTGTCATGGGTCTTCGAACATGGAACACCAGGTTTCCATTTTTTGATCGTTTGAGTGTTTTCCACTTTTACAGGTTTGCTCGTTCGTCGAATTTATCGTATGGTGATTTAGAATGTTTTTTTCTCTCTCCTAATATTCACAAGGAATTTTATGGTAAAGTCTTTCAATTTCTGTTTCAAAATGCGAATCCTTTGGTTATATGGTTAATTTAATTAATCCCTTAACGAAAGTTGTTGTTCGTACTTCGATAACCACTTTTTAACCGTATTTCCTTCAGTACCTGCCGAAGTACAAGCCGAACTGTATCAGTTAGTCTACTTTGGTGAAAGTTCTCCCTTGGTATCGTCGCTGACTGTCCTCAATCCCTCTCCGGCGGGATCAGTAAATGAAAGAAGCCGATCTACAAGTCGTATTGATGCGGGTCCGATGGAATCCAACACACACGGACGTAACGATTCTTATTCCAGCTCACTCAATCGTGTGAATCCTTGCGAACGAAGTCCGAAACAGTGGAAATCTGTATTGAAATCTTCACCCAACGTTCCCCTTCGAGAAATAGTACACATAATTTCCTTGACCGATCATCCTCAATCTTTTTCCTTCAGAACACTAACAGAACAAGAGTTCAGCAAGTGCAGCTCGATATCCCGGATTAGCGCATCGTCAACTGGTGAGAATTTCTGTGGTCCTAAACGTGAAACCGATGAGATCAGCAATGCACCTACTGGTCCTGTGCAGCTGGCCCCTGACCCTTGTCTTTCCCTGAGCAGTGGATTAAGTCGGTCCAGCACAAGCACTGAAAATCACAGCCTTTCTAAAGGACAGGATGACAATGGTGACTATGGTGGGAGTAATGAAGGCGAACACTACCCTAGGTATGCTTTTATTTTGACTGTGAAGAATCCTACACTACTTGCCGATATTCATCTAATGATATTGCTGCCTTATCAGGCAGCACTGAGTGCTTTTCGGTTGCAGGTATCCACGCACGCTCATTCATATTCATTTCTGGCTCATTTTGTTTTACTTCACTGGAGACGGAAATCTTACTTTGTACTAATAAGCCACGCCTCATACATTGTCTAAATGCTGTTTTTTTAATTAAGCCAATAATCATTTGCTCGGTTGTGTATCGTATTTTTAGTGTCTCGGTTTTATCACTTATTTACGGGTTGGTGGTCGATCAACTAAGAGTTGTAGCAGTCGGGGATCTGGTAATAATTCATGCTTTAAGCTGTCACCCGAATATACCCCTATATTATTGCTTAGGTTCCATTAAATGCACTCAGCGGGCATATTACTTAGATCATTTTAGTTATATCTTATTCAGAAGGTGTGAACTGATACGTTTTAGGACTGAACAGTGTGTGCAACAATAATTGCCCATAAATTAGTTATTTTCTTGCACACTTCACTGAGGCTGGGCTCGTGGACAGAGATAGCATGGGGTGGAAGAATTCGTTCATTTTAAATCTGAAGTGTAGTCAGGACGTTCACGAAACCGAATTTTGTGGCTCAGATCCCGTGCAACCGAGAAACATACTGAGCGCAATCTTCGGGCGATTTAGCTACTACTACCACATCAATTATATGGTTCATACGAGATTTCGGGGAGCCGTTTTGTTTAGTGTCCATGCTTTACTGTCACTAGTTGTATTTTGAATGATCCGTTCCATTCTTTCTTTGTACAAGGGTTATAGGAAAATCGTACAATGCATAATGCGGTTGGGTTATACTTTGTTAGCATATTGTTTCTTCAATATTTGACGGTTGTCGTTTGGATTTGTATCAGCAAAACCGTAACGTTAATTCAACTGTCCTCACTGTCGGAACGCTCAGATCCACAATATCTGAAGCTCTCAGCCGAAGGCACCAAAAAAGAAAACGCGCGGAGCCAGTGTTCGAGGCCGATCCACCCAGCATCTTAGCTGAAAGGAACATGATTGAGATTCCACCATCCTCGTTATCAGATTGCCGGGACCTTTCTCTAGATCACATGTTTCAACAGAATATCACAAAATTGATTCTGCTCCTCGCGCACCCCGTCCGAACGACTGATAGGCTAGTTAGTTTGCGTTGATCATCCAGACTTATGTACAAACTTTCACCTTGTAGATAACGTTTCCACTTTGTCTGAGAGCTTACCAGAATGCCCATTCAACTTGGTTGCTGCAGTAGTCTCGGACTATTACAACCTCCCTGGGTGGAAATATCTATGACATCGCGCCATGTTGCTTCCGAAATTGTTCTTCCATTTTCTCTTTCCTACCAGACTGGTGATTGGGGATTTGGAGTTGGTCTGTGGTACAACAGAAAAGTCTCTAGAATAGCGGGTACGATCTCTTCACCGCTGGCTTTCTTTGGTGTCCACTTGAACATGTCCACGAATCGTTCCACTTGGCTGTTTGAATGAGGATGAAAAGGTGTGATTGACCCCGTTTCTTCGGCGAAAGTCGACGAGGATTTTTGACGTAGACTGTTTGTCGCTATTTATTGTCAAGGTTCCTCGGTCCCTAAATGAACCGAATAATTGATCTAGCCATTGGATTGTCGTCCCCAATGTAGTGTTACGCAAAGTTATAAGTTCATGCGGCTTGATATAGGCACAAACGGTGATCAGAAAATTTTTTCTACCCAGCGATCTTGCGAAGTCGGTCTGTACGCGTGTCCGCAGAGTTGTTAGGACCGGCGGAAAATGCAACAGCGTTTTGCACGGTGATTTTGCGGGTACTGCACACTTTGAACATGTGCATGCCAGGCTATTCGATTGACCATCCATCCCTGGCTGGTAGACGGAACTGTGTACAGGATCTTTCATTAGATTGATTCCCAGGTGTCCGACGTGAGATCAGGTTTCGCAAACGCGAAGTTCCGTTGGCACGACTACTCATCCGTCGAATAAGACGCAATTTTTGGGAATCCACAGGGAGTTGTAACGTTGTGCGAGCTGCTCGAGCCGTCCTTTGGGGACGGATTTAGGCCGCTGTCTGAGATGGCACTGACTGTACTAGAGTGTGTGGTCCTGCTGGGTCGATTCCTTAACAATAGAAAGACCTACTGTGTGTGTGCAAACGGCCTCCGAAAAGACGCAGTTAACTTGCAGTTTGACTCAAGTACTTGTGATACTAGCATCCTCGGATTTATCGGACTGTCTTCTGATAAGACGTGATGGCGCATCAGCTTGTCTACTGGGCGTTGTGGATAAGTGCTTGATGTCAAATTCATAATTCAGCAGTTGTAATCACAGAGTACGCATGACTACCTTTTTTCTGGTCAAATATGGCTGGTGGCGGTTTACCATCTGTTAGCTTAAAATACGTCGTATGAAACTCGATAGTGAATATGATTCCAAAGGTTTCCTCAATCTGATCTTGGTTCTTTTCGGCTGGAGTCAAGAATCGGGCTGCATGCGTTATTGATCTCTGGGACCCACCGGGGAATACAAGGAAGTCATTGCGCCAGTTACCTGATTTGAAGCATCGGCTGCGATAACATTATCCGGTTTCGGGTCATAGTGTGTTTGCAGTATGTCTGGCGGGAAAATTTTCTCGATTCGTTAGAAAGCCCATTTGCACACCAGCGACCATGACCAAGTTTGTTTCTTCGCCAAGAATGCTCATACGCAATGCATGGCCGATAAGATCTCACTGTAGTTACTGATAAGAACTGTAAATGGGCGGAGTTAAGAGACTTCGGTCGGGGAGGACACTTTGTTATTTATTTCTTTGTTACTAGGACCAGGGCGACAACCGTTCTTGTCAATGCGGAGTCCCAAGTACTTGATTGGGTGCATGAAAAATGTGCAACTGTCCTGACGGATGCGAAAGTCATAATTCCTGGTGCAACACTTATTGTAAAATGCTGTAAAGTTGCTGGGGATTGCAGAACGAATGATGTAGTCTTCCAGAATCTCCGTTTTCTGTTACAAGGCAGACGCGCACCAGTATACGTCAGTCAATCAACAATCACGCATAGCGTCAATATCACAAATTCATCGATCTATCTTGTTCTTTCTCTCCGTCGTGAACTGTTTGAAAATAAGGAGTAGGATATGTGATAAAAATGTGATGGCGTCCAAAACTGGTGATTGACCCAAGAAAACACATTCAGGCTAATCAGCTGGTCAAATACATCACGCCAGCCGAACGACGGTGTGCATTGCTAGGTGCGACCAAACTCGTTGTATAATAACGCGCGACTAATCAGAACATGAGCGACGGTGAGGAAGTCGGGTGGCATCATTGCTGTCAAAAGTCAGCATTGTGAACGCAAAACAGACAGCACGTTATCCACTGGCCCAAACAAGTTATCGGCCACTGAAATGGAGCATATTGGAAGACCAGTAGCTTTGAGGGTTCTTTTCGAATTCTCATCTGATATACATTCGAAGTGATTGTGATTGGAGCTTAATGTTTATTTTGCTTTTACAAAAGGGTCACTCAACTTTAGGTACGCAAATTATTATAGCGGTTGCTATGCCCAGTTCTTTTTACCAACTGCTTTTCAGTCTTGTAGCGCGCATGGATTTGTTTCCTACTCATACCTAATTCTATGTATATAAAAACTCCTGCTAATTGCTGGATCATTTACGCATAAACCCACGCTTATGTATGAATATATTAGCCAATTGATATTGTCTTGATTTTGAACTCATGTGGACCGTCACAAATGGCTACTAGTCTTGAGTTTGATTGTGTTCATTTAATCAACGAAGTTGTAGCACTTGGCACCAGTGCCTTTAATCGCTGTATTTCAATCACCTTGTGATCGACGTGTTGTCTGCCTAACCGGTTATCCTATTATAACGAAAGCGAATGGGAACGAAACCAGTCTTGCTGTTCGCTGCACACGAATCCACTGCTGTAGTTGCTTGGTTAGTGCTCTAATAACGCCCAGTATATCGATAACAGAATGCGCATGTTGATGTGTAGGTCGGCTGTGAGTTCATTTTTGGGGATTAAATTGTACTCTTAAATTCCGTTTCCCATACAGTCTCTACTGTTTTTTCAACGTTAGGTCCATTTCATTCCATTCCCATCGTCGTTACACCTCCCCGTCACGACGTGCGATAATACTGAACGAGCATTTTATCCCTGATGGATCACATAACGGGGATGTGCCAATTGAAGAGGACGTATTGAATGATCGTGCGTCAGATGTTTCGGAGCGTAGTGGCTGTACCAGTTTGGCTAGCAGTGCTCATGCATTGGGACGCCTTATGCGATCCAGTATTCCAGTGGCCAACCTTGAAAGCCGTCCATTCGAGGCACCATGCCGTCAACAACCGGACTCAGTGTGCTCTCGGAAAGCTACGCATGTGGACCTGAACGCGACCACAGCCGCAGGACCCACGACTGTCATGGCCACTGAAGTAGTGGAGAAGCGTACCCGCTTCTCACTTTCTGATTGTGGTCAAGCAATCGTAGCAAGTAAGTAAATTATTGAGCTCGGTCTCATTGGATGCAATGTATTGGCTACTTAGCTTGTTCCCTGTTATTGAATACTTCGTTTGTTCATTCCGTAATCAGCTACTAACACATTGAATGAAATGGTTACTGACATTAGGAAGAATATCGAGGGGGCTTAACTCACCATTAAAAAGCTGCAAGGATAATTACAAGTTGAGTTTTCCGCGGTTGCCACCTACTATGTCTGTTGCGATGTGATGCGCCTAGAGAGATATGGATTGGATACTGTCAAGCCGCTGAGACGCGACTTTGCTATTAGGTGCGCTGTCATCTAATTCTCAACTACATCACTCGCTCTTATTGATCCCATTTAAAGGTGACAGTTGAAGCGATTCTGAAAACTAAATGATGATTGTTTGTTTTTTGATGAGGTTATTTTAGATTGTCGCGCATACTGTCGAATGACTGACGAAATTTTGCCCCTCCAGAATAGGATTTTTATCACGAAACGTGCACCAAACGCTTTGACTTTTGAAGCTGAATTTCTTTCCTGTCCGTAAGGCAATTCGAATGTATGTTGGTGAATGCCCGGTTGATATTTGTACACATTGAACAAACAACCTGACACTCAAGTCCATTTGTACCTCAAGGTTAGTTAAAAGGTCCATCAACTGAGACGCGTTTGCTGCGAAGGGTTAATTATTTACTCTCACTTCCTCGATAAGCAGACCGAATCAAGGTTGTAGTGGTCGGATATAACCGCACATCCTGTTAAGTGGGTAGCTGAAATTGCGCCCCGTTGGTGTGCTTCTAGGTAGTAAGTCGTGACAATCAGATTACTGGACTATTAGAACTACGACCCATGGCGAGGCATGCATATCATACGGCTTTAATACAAGCGGTTTTCCGCACGGATAAATTAACTTTGCGTAACACGCAGTTTTCCGGTTTCTTCGCAAATGCGTCGATCACCACTCATTTTTTATTTATTCTCATCGCGTGCGGTTCGACCATCAGCACAGTACATGGTTTTATGAGCCAGACAACTTAGGAACAGAGCCTGATTTGACATGTTACGTGTAAGGGCGATTTGTGTGCCCACCCGCTTTGTAAAGTTATTTGATGAACCATAGCAGTGACAACTCGTGGAATTATCAAGTCAAAACGTGGCGGACAAGCTCGTTTTCGATGTGTCATCTTCAGGCAAAATACAATACAATAAATATAAAATTAGTTGTCAAGTCAGGATTTTGTAGAAACTAATACAGTGTGAATCTAGTGTCATTTGGGGATTGCGGACATTGTTACTGTGGTACTGTGTCAAGTGTTCCAGTGTTAACCAGGTGGGCCAAAATTGCGCTGGAAATATTTCGTTGTTGTCCGGTCGTCAGCCAAACTGGACGGTGTTCGCGTATCCTCTCCGATAAGCGCGTTGTTGTGCGACCAATGTAACCTGCTCCACGGGAACAAACGAATCAGTAGATACAGAACGAGGTAGCACTACTGGGAACTGCGTCTTTGAAGTGAAGGCGTACAGTCGGCTTAAAAGAGAACACAATTTTAGCCCATCCGGTTGACACTGGTCACAAAGTCAATGTGGATGTCGCATTCAAGCCGATCTACCGTGTCACGCATGTTCACACCAGAAGTGTGGAATGTCGCATCTTGGCTGCTGCGGAGGCGATCGGAATCCGGTTACGAAACCCTGATCTGTGTGAGCAGAAGTCTCTTGTTCTAGCACTGAAGTTACCATGGCCTGCCGTCGTTGGAACACTTGACACGTTACCACAGTACCCATGTCCGTAATCCCCAAATGACACTAGATTCACGTTGTATTAGTTTTCACAAAATCCTGACTTGACAACTAATTTTATATTTGTTGTGTTGTATTTTGCCTGAAGATGACACATCGAGAACGAGCTTGTTCGCCACGTTCTGACTTTTGATGACGTCTCCGGGTATATTTGAACAGCTGAAACAATCGTGAAATTATGTTGGACCTGGAGTTTATTTGAGACTTGACTAAGCTCACTGGGAATTGCCTTCGCATTTCATTCTGGGTGGTAGAATGAGGATCTGTGGGTTACTGTTGAGAATTTCCTCAGACTCAGGTGCTTTTAGTCAGGGTTGCCTAATTTCTGCTTTATATTTTTATTCTACAGATAATTTTTTGAAGTGTGTTTATATTCAGATCTTCCGAAAATCCTAGTTTGGAGCTTGATTGCTACAAAAATGTGGTCAATATTGAATGTTTGAATATAGCAGACCAAAGACTGACATTACGCGATTTGTGCTCGAGCATATTTCGCTGCATCTCTACTGGTGTTTACTGCAGATGAGTTTGAATGTGCAAAATTCCAAACCACATGGCAAACACAAAAGGTCAAAGTTCAAAACCAGTTCAGTTTCTACCAAGGCAGCATCAACGTCACAAACAGTTCTTTTTGTACACACAAAATGGGGTGACGGTACCCGATCACAATCGCTTCGGCATATCGTAGCAAACGTTTGTTTCGAGTCGAGAACAGAACACGAAATGACTTTGACGAGTGCAGAAAGATTGTGCCGGTCAAAGACAAATCTGCGTCGCCTAACAAAAATCCACGTGGAAGAATCAAAACTACGTTTGGCCCAAAACCGCGCGATGTACTTGAACAGACGATCAATACTTGATGGTTTATCCTTGATATGTCGAATGAAGTATGAAAATTTTTGTTGCACTGCCATCAAAAGAACCAGACTGTCTACTGCATGCGAGCTCGAAAATTATCTGAATCATGACCCAGTAGAGGACCTATTTCCTAAGGACCCAAACAAATATGTAATGAATATGTCGTCAATAGAATTGGACAAGTTGCAGCTTGAGGCATTGTCTCTTGGCTTAACATTCTGTATTCCCCTTACCAGAATAATTGATATAGAGACGCAGGCACAATTTGAGAATTTCTACGAGCAGCTGTCTGAACTCCAGCCAGTTTCAGAACATAATAGTAATTGGTTCAAAGCAAAACTTGTCGACATTGAGCATCATTTTAGGATCACTCCTAGTCGTCAGAAATGTCCCCTAACAAAGGAGTATATCGATGCTCTTAAACGCTTACGTGATAATGAAAACCTGATCATTCTTCATGCTGACAAGGGATCTGGAGCAGTAGTAATGGACTGGGCGGACTACACTAACAAAATGGATTCAGTCCACAGTGATCGCTCACAGTTTGTGATGAATGAGAAAACTGATAACCCAGTAGACTTAGAAAGACGGGTTAGCAAAGAATTACAGTTACTACTTGAAGGTAATTTCATAGACACCACTACTTTCAAAAACATCAAGCCTTGTGGAAGTCAGACTCCTCAGATGTACGGGCTCCCCAAAGTGCACAAGTCTGGAATTCCGTTAAGACCAATAATAGCTATGTCCAACTCTCCATAGCACAAACTGGCCAAATGGTTGGCAAAAGTACTAAAACCGGTACGAGATTCTATGAAAAAGTATTGCCTGAAAGATAGTTTTCATATAGCCGCGCTGTTAGAAAATCTCAACACGTCTGACAAACATATGGCTTCACTGGACATAGAATCGTTGTTCACGAACGTGCCGTTGAAAGAAACCATCAGTTTTTTGCTATCCTATATAACTTCAAATCAGATGAACATCGCAATCACGGAAAGTGAATTAGAACGTCTACTTTTGCTGTGTACATCCAACGTAAGCTTTAGCTTTCAAGGTAAGGCTTATCGTCAGGTTGATGGAGTCGCAATGGGCAGTCCGCTTGGTCTAGTTTTGGCCGATATCTTTGTGACCAAACCGGAAAATCAAATGACGACTGGAAACAAACGTTTGCTACGATATGCGGAAGCGATTGCGATCGGATACCGTCACCCTATTTTGTGTGTACAAAAAGAACTGTTTGTGACGTTGATGCTGCCTTGGTAGCAACTGAACTGGTTTTTGTAACGAATAGACTTGCGAGAAGTAACCGAGAGCGCAGAGACGACAACGCCTGATAGAAAGGCTTTAATCAATCAGAAAACGAGGCATGTGATCTATACCATAACGAATAGAAAAGGTAGATTACGACAATATATGGAGGGATCAGTATGATAGAGGAAAGGACAATATGATGCAGAAATAAAATATGACAGTTTTGAACTTTGACCTTTTGTGATTGCCATGTGGTTCGGGATTTTGTACATTCTAACTCGTCTGCAGTGAACACCACTAGAGATGCAGCGAAATCTGCTCGAGCATAAATCGTGTAATGTCAGTCTTTGATCTGCTCTATTCAAATTTTTAACGGGAAATGATTGTTTCAATATTTAATGTATGGATGGCGTGTTCAGTTCTTCTCTGAACTACAGACAAGTTGTATATTTTTAGCTACAGATGCAGTCCGTATATTTTTGAGAAACCATGTTTTCGTTTGCTTTGTTCGTGGGATGTTTCTTCTAATATTAACTTCGTACTACTTGAGACTGATTTTTAATTTGGTATTCTATCTCATTGTAGCCTATCACTTTCTCGTTATGCCTATTAGGTTCACGTGGGACTCAGCTGATTAATAAGCAACGCCGAGGCGGCCGGTTACCACGGGACAATATATTGAATCGTTCCACTAGTAGACAAAGTCAGGATGTCTCCTTTGGCAGATCTCGCCTAGTTCGAACCGGTTCCGCAGAACTACTAAGATGTAGTCACAGCAACCCACTGCACTCGCATTCTGGCACAGTCGTGAGTGTTTCGGATAGAAATATCCTTGATATCGCATCTATTGTTCCATCACAACAACATTTCTCTGCTTCTACGAATTCCGTACGCTGTTCGTCCTTGAACAGTTTGCAGACTTCAGGCTTCGAGTCCCATTCGGTGTGTGGAATGGAACAAACCAGCTCTGGTTGCGATTCGGTCAGGACTGCTGGTAAGACTGTGTTTGAGTTCCGTTTTATCGCTCGCCGCCGAACACGAGCTGTTCCTACTTTTATTTTGGATCGTCATATTAATGTGTACGTCGTGAGATTTTGTTCACGAACATTACTCAGCGTCTCATTTACGGGATTTTGTTCAATTCATCAACACCAGTTTTTCTTTGGGTAATACAGTTCTATTCATTGAGCATAAATACGCCATGTTTTGAGGCTCGCTGTTCCCGGTCATATCTCCCCTGATAATTGAATGTTGCCGAGTCGTTCTTCACCTCGTTTTCTTTGGTTCACCAGACATTCAAGAGACCGATGAGCGCTCCAGCGTTCGCACGTGCTCCTCGTGCGGTGGACACCTGGATCATGTTGATGGTGAGGTGAGGAATTTGAGACTGAACTCGCAACCAAATGGGGACAACAGTAGTCTAGTTGTTAGGCCGGACGAGGAAGATGCTCTCTCGGACCTTCCACTTTCGTCTGCTAACGTGTCCGGTCGTGTTACGCCTCTTTCGCTCGCAAGCAGTACCTCGAGAGGCGCTACCGGCGTTCAAAACACCAACCAACTGACTGGAGAACAGAATGGGAATCGAACTGGCATTTACGGTCGAGCGGGCTTAGTACTGCCAAACGGTGTAATGGGCCTTCCCAGAGTCACCGTAACTGCAAACGGGGTCCGAGCTGGCTTTTTGGATTTTTCGCCCGCGGCTCTACCGCGTCATGGATCTTTGGATGTTACTGACAAGTTTGGAAAGTTTGACCTTCCACCTGTTAGAATGTCAGAGTGTAAGTGATCTTCGATTCAGTGTATGCCTCTCTTGTGTTTATTGTTTTTGTGCGCCCAGCATACTGTCTATTGCGTATTCAACCGTTGTACCACACAAGTTTAGGCGAACGGAAAGTGTTCGTATGTTTTGTGCTGGCTGTCTGCCTCCTTTATTATACTTCCGGAAATGAGCATGTAAACCCATTAGTCTTTGTCATTAATCCTAAATCGTTGGATTTTCTATGGTTGCGAGTGATCAAACATTGTGTACGCGCCGTACGAACGGCGGTCTGTTTGCAAGCCTTAATCTCCCGCTGTCTCGTTTTCTCTTGACACTATCGATGCAGGGTTTCTATGGCTTTTTATAGGAAATGTGATAAGCGACACTGGATGCACTTAATTTGGATACTACTTCTGTTTGCAAGCAACTGCTTATCCGTTAAGTAATTCTGTTTCTTTCGAATTGATTTCCGCATGGAAGTCATTTCCCCATCAAAGTCCGTTTTGAACGTGGAATTTTACGTTAGAACTCTGATAAATCAGAATAATTTGGATACATTAGTTTTGTTACAGGCATAGGCACAATTTCTTATATCACTAAAAATTTTATTCTCAGTCTCTGGAAACATGCTTCCTAGGTCTCTTCGGAATAGTTATTCAGAAGAAAGTTGGTTGTGATTGTTATATACAGTTTCTGAAAACAATGAGAATTCACGCACAACCACTTCGTATTCCAGTAACCTTCTTAAGATTATCCACACTGCCTTTCAGTTCAATTTGGGCATGTATATACACTGGCGACAAACCTACAAATCTACCCCATATCTTACAGACGATTTTTCACATATCGCCCGTTTTTCATGCTCTGCTAACAGATCATTCCAAACCATAATGTCCAGAAGTTACTTGAAAGCCGTTTATTTTTATGTGCTGTTAAAACTAGTCAAAATAGCCCCAGTGGAAGTATTAGACCACTTTAACACGTATGGTTTCGAGGCAAGCTGGGAAGACAATACTTATCAGAGCATTCATACAACCTTTCGGCACTTTCCTGGTAGGCGACTCGGAGGGATTTGCTTCAAACAGCCGTTCACTTCTGCAATAGATACTTATCTCCCATAGTATTTTGCTTGTGAAACAAGTATGACCCGAGGGCTTTATTGGGTTTAAGTCTATGAGGGAGCCATATTCTCCCGACGAGGGACATATATATCGGAACATTTTCTCGCTAGAAGAGCAGGCGCACGTCATGGTAAATGACATACGCACTGTTTCTAGTTCAGCCCTATGAGCGTTAACTGCCTGTCCACTATCTGGTCGTTTGACCTACGTCTCAAAGTATTACTGAAGTTCTACCCAAGCTCTCGACGTCGATGTCCACTTCACCTGTTTGAAGGTCATGCCAGTACTGCCTCCGCGTATTAGAGTCATCCGGTTTGAATTTCTTCTGGGCGTTAAACAGCACATTGTCACGGCAAGTCTCACTCACTTCAGACAAAGCTGTTCATATTCATCCTCCGACAATTTAACCATGGATAGTTTCACAGCCCAGTTGGTTTGTGGTTAAGATTACTAATGTGCTGATTCCAACCTTGAAGGATTTTTTCCACACTAACTGGATATATCCCGTATGTTCAGGTGGCAAGACAGATCTTTTACCAAACTTCCAAACATTGTACCGCGTGGCTCAGTGGAATTGGAAGCCGGCTTTTTGTTAGTGCGTCCACTTGAGCCAAGATGATGAGCAATCTGTTCATGAATTAGCGCTCTGTTAAAGCAATACACTCTCTTGTGTAGGTAGGCTCGTCGGCTGACGTGCACGTTAACAACTTATATCTGAGAAGGACCACTACCTCACCAACGTGAGGTAAAATACTCTGGAGTATTTGCGTTGCGTGCATCAATAATTTGTCATGCATTATTTGGTGCATATTTGAGTCAGCTTGTCATTAACACGGAACCTGCAGGAGTCTCCAAATGCTTGTGTCATACGTTTACTAGAATGTTTTGAATGAAGGCAGGACAAATGTCTTTTAGAATGACCATCTCTTAGAAAGATCTACGTCATGATGGGTGTATGAAACTTCCGACACTAAATACTGTGAAATCTTGGCTTATTTTTTAGGAAGTGACCCGTGGAACTGAGAAAAGTTTTGTATATTGAGCTACTTTGTGGGAGCTGTGTTTATGATTCTTCAGTTCGGTTATTGCATGCATTCCGCACAGGTCACAAATGGTTGTATTAATAACGAAGATTGTATATAGGTATTAGTTTTTGAATTTGGCCTTTAGGATTTGTGATTCTAAGATCGCTTTGAGGTTTCTGTTTCTCTGTCTGGTAGAGTGCTTAGAATGACATGATTGGAGTGTGTGTACTGTGTGTGTTATGACTGTTGGCACCTCGGCGCGTAGTCACTCTTCTGATGAGCAGTTGCCAATACATTGTGCGCACTCGTTCAGTGGATCGAAGCAAAACACATCCGTAGGCTCATGTTGTATCTCTCTTACGGTCATTTCTCCGACCTGCTTTATTAGCGTTTGAATAAACTGGTGTCAACTAACCTTCCACATTTATGGCTTTTAACGCCCGCAGGCAATTAGATATGGAAGATGTACGCTTTGCGACGTTATATTGTAAAGCCGTGTGTTACTGGTAAGTAGTGGCTGATTTAATAATTTATGAGAGACCTAAATCCAAAAGATCTTGTCTTCGGTTAGATCTGAACCAGTGACAAAAACAGCTTGTAAAAACTGGTCACCTGCTCTATCAGCTGAGCTACAAAGCCGCGTCGGGAGCTCAGAAATTTCACATTTGGACTCAGTTACTCCCCAGCTCATTATGTTGTATGATAGATTTCAGCGTGAACTGTTTGATAAATTCTGCCTTGGCTATCAGTCCCCACGGTTATTCCGTATGACACAGTATGTTGAGTGAGTAACCAAATCCAAATGTGAAATTCCTGAGCTCCTAGCGTGGCCTCGTTTGTCTCAGTTGGACATGCTGTTCATGTCTGATTCCAGTGAAGGCAGCCCAGATTTTTCGCAATAACGTCTGTTCTGAAACTACACATATTTTGGTTTTGCTCTGTAAGATTTATGTACGTATATATTTTTTGTTTTATTATTCCATATTTTTGTTCATCTAAGTGTTGTTCCGACTCTGTACAGCTTTTCCGTTCGTTCGATCTTAGCTATCCTCAGGTGTATTCGTGTCATCTATTTTTGACAACTGTTGAGTTGCTTTGTCACTGCATTTCGTAGACCAATATGTAATTTTCAGTTCGTCTCTAGTAAAATTCTTAGGGGTTCAGCCTTTTGTTGCTAATTCGTCCCAGTCGTTGACTTCTGAGTTTTCTTATTTTAAGATTAGTGCTAGATTGTTGCATGATATTCATTGAAATCCTTTCTAAATTGAGCCTTCGTTTTAACAGTAGAAGCACGCTCAACGGTTAGTGACACTTGGTCTACGGATGTACTGGCGTCTGATACAGAATATATAGATGCCGGCCCCGATGTGCTTGGAACTGAAACAATGAACGAAGTTAATAATAATCGTGACCATCAGCACCGTCATCATCGTCGCCGTCATCGTTGTGATCTCTTTCCAACAGTACATGCGTCCAGTAGTCATCATATACACTATGGACGGAATCATGCAGGTTTTTCACAGTTGGAAGTAAACCCTGCTAACTCTGAATCAAACCTTTCAGTGGAAACTTCAGCGCCCGGCCAACATCAAGAAGTTGAGTCCGTTAGAACTCCGAAGTGTAATGTAGCAGCCAATACGGAGCAGCCTGTGCGGACCGGTAGAAACGTTCCGTTTCCGCTTTCGAATGTCGCTCTTCCTTCTGCTAATCGGAATGAGGTGAGTGTTTCGTTAATTGAAATGAAGTCTGAAGTATACACCATACGTACCACGTTTCTAGCACCTGGTAAAATGAATTCATCAATTTAATCGGTATCTTTCTGTTACCCAATATGCCAGTTTGCTTGTTTTCTCATCGCATCACTCAGGAAATTGAATCGTTCAGAGCAGCAGCTATGAGTTGGCACGGGTATAGTTGCTGGTTTCTACGAAGGTTCTTTGAAGATTCGTGTGCCTGATTTGCTCATAGTAATTCAGTGGCAAATAAGTTCGTTTACTGATCACACAGCAGAAGTTTCGAAATCCACCTACTGTGGTTGCTCTTATCCGGGTTTGGGCAGTCTGACATTATCCATCTCGCATGTCACCTTGCACGTTCCAAAGTAGCGAACTGAGATAACTCCCCACATATTCCAACCAGATTGGGTAGACAGTCTCACGTCATTGCATCGCAGTCATAATCGTTACCATCCTTTTCAGCCTTTGAGCCATGGTTGTTAGTGTAATGGCCCGGGCTGTCGTTGTTCCTGACAATGGTGCACGAAAGAGGAGAGTAATAAGTGAGCACGAGTGTATAGCGAAGGAAAGGAGGAGAAAGAATATAAACCCACAAAAACAATTCAGTTTCGTGAAGAAATAGGCCGTGGGTTACAGGCTCATCACTGACTGAGGCGCAGTGCCATGTCAGAAGGTGTTTCCAACCAGCGGTCTGGGTGGTCACGGACTCTTCAAGCTATTAGACAGCACCTACCAACCTTGCTCAGCGGGAGAATCAAGGTTTTCGTTGCCCCTGACCGCTTTGTGTTTTTTTCAGCTATCAGCAACCACACTGAATAATAAACGGTTCGGCAAATGCTCCGCCGATATATGGAGTACATGACCCAATCATTGAGGGCCGTGCATTTCCATTGTCTTGGTTATCGGTCGCAAATTTGCGCACTTCCAAACACGCGTCGACGGACTGCCGCGTTGCTCACAACGTCGGCCCATTTGATACTGGCGAACTGACAGAGACAACGTTGATCGAATACTGAGAGTCTGTGTGCATCTTCCGCTTAAATTGGCCAGGCCTCTAAAGTATAGAGCAAAAGTGGTTGCACGCATTGTAGACTCTGACTTTAATCAACAAACGGAGTCTCCGAACAGTGTGACTTCGTTATCCTCGTGGAAACCTCGTTAGTAATAAAACAAGCTGAGATGACACTACCCAGGCAGGTGAAACGATCGACAATCTCAGGCGGTCTGTTTTCAGTAATGAAGATAGGGTCAGCATCAACTCAATCTTGTAGGCTTACTTTACGCTTCGAAGGTGTAAAGTGCATAGTCTGCAGACCAGCCATATCATTCAATTGGTTCAGGATGATCTGCATGTCTTCTATAAAACCCCTTAGTAAAGCGATGTTGTCCTCAGTCAATGTCAGTCAGCTTCTCCTCTAGCAGAAGCTCCACTTCGAGATCCTCGGAACTTCTGGGTCTTCCTTTCAGACCATCGTTCATTACCTAGTTGGAAACAATAGACGATGTCAGACAACTCTGGTGAACGCCACTTGACGTGAAAATCATTCGAATTTGCTACCCATAATTACACACCCATGGCGGGCATACAACGACTTCGGACTCCTTTGCGATGGAGAAAGCCTCAGAGCGTGTATCGGACAACCGAGACAAGACAACCTTTAGGTCTAAAAATATCATGACCACTGGCTAAGTAAAGGAGTGCTGGTGCTCCAGTCTTTATTAAAGTGAAGACGTGATCATTACATCTGCGATCGAGCTCGAGACCTGTTTGATTTTCTTTTATATAGTTTTCTGTTTCAGGAGCCGCCACATTATGAGACTCATGAACACCTTGGATGCACCAGAAATAACGCTAGTACCTCTGTGGTTGTTATGTGATATCATTCCTAAACAGGGCTTGTTTCTTCTTCGTGGTTGTGTGGCAGTTAAACATCGGTGTGAACCACTGATGTATTGCTGTCTATGATGATGGTCATTGCACCTCTGCTGAAAATAGGCATGATAGTTGATATGCATCAGTCAAAAGGCACCTCTCGAGTCTTCCATAAGGAACAGAGGAGTGTGGTCAGTTCAGACAGAAATCTTTCACCACCACATTCGAAAACAGCTATGCAAATGAAGATCGGACAGAGACCTTTATTGCCAATCAATAATTTGGGCTCCACAGCCGCTTTAGTTTCCATCATCATCCATCATCTCCATCATCATCCATAATCTCCATCATCCATCATCCTCTCCGTCATCCATCATCATCCATCATCTCCATCATCCATCATCCCCACCATCGATCATCATCCATCATCTCCATCATCATCTCCGTCATCCATCATCTCCATCATCATCCATCATCATCTCCGTCATCCATCATCTCCATCATCATCCATCATCATCTCCGTCATCCATCATCATCCATCATCTCCATCATCCATCATCTCCATCATCCATCACCTCCATCATCCATCATCATCCATCATCATCTCCGTCAACCATCAACACCATCGTCATCCATCATCATCCATCATCTCCGCCATCCATCAGCATCCATCATCCATCATCTTCATCAGCATCCATCATCATCCGTCATCCATCATCATCCATCATAAGTCATCAACCATCAATCATCAGTCATCGATCATGAATCGCCGATCATCAATCATTAATCATCAGTCATCATTAATCATCCGTCATCAGTCATCGATCATGCATCAATCATCCATCATCAATCATCGGTCATTAATCACTAATCACCAATCATCAATCAATAATCATCAGTCATCCATCATAATCAATCATCAATCATCGACCATCCGTCGATCATCGATCATTAATGATTAATCATCGATCATCAATCGTTAATCATTAATCATCAGTCATTACTCATCAGTCATCGACCATCATTCATCATCAATCGGCAGTCACCAATCATCAGTCATCAACCATTAATCATCGATCATCATTCATCCATCAATCATCGACCATTAATCGTTTATCATCAGTGATTAATCATCAGTCATAAATCAATAATCATCAACCATCAGTCACCGATCATCAGTCATCAATCACCAACCACCAGTCATCAATCATCGCTCATGAATAATCGATCATTAATCATCAACCACCAATAGTCAGTCATCAATCATCGATCATCAATCACTAATCAACAATCGTTAATCATCAATCATCAGTCACCAATGATCGATCATTAATCATCAATCAATAATCATTACTCATCAATCATTCATCATTGACGATCAATCATTAATCATCAACCATTAATCATTAGTCATTAATCATCAATCATTAATCATAAAACATCAGCAATCAATCATTGGCTATCCGTCATCAATCGTCAACCATCGATCATCATCAGTCAGCAATCATTAGTCGTCGATCGTCAATCATTAATCATTAATCACTAATCATCAACCATTATTCATCATCAGTCATCAATCATTAATCATCCACCATCAATCATCAGTCATCGATCGCTGATCACGAATCATCGATCATCAATCATTAACCATCAGTCATCAATCATGATCAATCATTAATCATCAATCATCCGTCATCCATCATGATCAATCATTAATCATCAATCATTCATCATCAGTCATCCGTCATCCATCGATCTTCAATCGTCAATCATTAATCATCAGTCATCGATCATCAGTCATCAATCGTTAATCACCCACCATCAATCATCAGTCATCAATCGCCAATTATCGGTCACTAATCGTCGATCATTAATCATCGATCATTAATCACTAATCATCAACCATTAATCATCAATCATCAGCCACCAATCCTCATCAATCGTTACTCATCAGTCATTAATCTTTAATTATTAATCACCAATCGGTAATCATCAGTCAGTGACGATCAACCATTAGTCATCAATCATAAGCCATCAATCATTATTTATCCACCGTTAACCGTCAGTCATCATCATCAGTTAGCAATCGTTACTCGTCGATCATCAATCATCATCAATTATCAATCGTTAATCCTCACTCAGTAATCATCAATCATCAGCCATCGATCATCCACCAATCGTCGGTCAATAATAATTAATCAATCATCGATCACTAGTCATTATTCATTAATCATTAACCATCAGTAATCAATCGTCGATCATTAATCATCCATCAACCATCAATTATCGATCGATACTCGTTAGTCATCAACCATCAGTCATCTTTCATCAATCATCATTAATCATGAACCATCGATCATCACTCATCCGTTATTAATCATCAGTAATCAGTAGTTAATCATTATCAACTTTTAATCATCAGTCATCGATCATTAGTCATCAATCATTAATCGTCAATCATCTATCATCAATCATTAATCATCAGTCATCAATCATTAGTTATTAATCATCAATCATTAAGTATCAATCATCAGTCATCGATCACTAATCATCAACCATCAATCGTCAATCATCATCCGTCAGCAATCATCATTTAGCAATCGTCAGTCATCGATCAGTAATCATCGATCATCAATTACCAATTATCAACCATCAGTCATCGATCATTAATCATCGATCATCAACCATCAGTTGTCAATCATCAGTCATGGATCATCAATCATCGATCATTAATCACCGATCATCAATTATTGGTCATCAATCATCTGTCGCCAGTCATCATTTATCATCAGTCGTCGGTCGTCAGTCATCCATCGTCGATCATCAATCATCCATCTATCATCGATCGTCAATCATCTATCATTAATCATCAATCATTAATCATCAACCATCAGTCATCGATCATCAATCGTCGATCATTAATCATTAATCGTCAATCATCAACCATTATTCTTCATCAATGAACAGTCATCAATCGTCAGTCATCGATCATCACTCATCAGTCGTGTCATCAGTCGTCAGTCATCAATCATCATCAGTCATTAGTCGTCAGTCCTCAATCATTAATCATCATCAGTCATCATCAATCGTTGATCATTAATCATCAACCATCAATCGTCAACCATCATCAGTAACCAATCATCAGTCGTCCATCATCAGTCATCGATCATTAATCATCAATCATTATTCATCAGTCATTAGCCATCCGTCCTCAATCGTCGATCATTAGTCATCAATCATCAATTAGCCATCAATAATCATTAGTCGTAAATCATCAGTCATCCTTCACCAGTCATCATCAATCGTCAGTCATCGATCATGAATCATCGATCATCGTTCATCAATCGTTAATCATCGGGCATCAGTAATTAATCATTATCAGTCTTTAATCGTCAGTCATCGATCATAAATCACCGATCATCATCATTCGTCACTCATTAATTATCCATCATTAATCGTCGATCATGAATCATCGATCATTAATCGTCAATCGTCCATCATCAGTTATCAGTCATCATGAGTCATCAATCATACATTCTCAACCATCAATCATCATCAGTCATCAATCAGCAATCATCAATCATCGATCATAAATCATCATGGTCATCAGTCATTAATCATCAATCGTTGATCATTAATCATCAATCATTAATTATCAATCATCAGTCATCGATTACTAATCATCAGTCATTACTCATCAATCGTTGATCATTAATCATCAATCACTAATCATCAACCATCAATCGTCAATCATCACCAGTCAGCAATCATCGGTCATCAATCATCAGTCATTAATCATCAACCATCAATTGTCAATCATCGGTCATCGATCATCAACCATCAATTGTCAATTCTCAATCATCAGTCATGGATCATCGATCATTAATCATCAATCATTAATAATCCATCAATCATCGAACATCAACCATTATTCACCAATCATCAATCGTGAATCATTAATCAGAAATCATCAACCATTATTCTTCATCAGTCATCGATCATCAATCATCGATCATCAGTCATCATCAGTCGTCAGTCGTCAATCATCATCAGTCATTAATCGTTAATTATTAATCATCAATCATTAATTATCAAGCATCAGTCATGAATCGTCGATCATTAGTCATGAATCGCTGATCATTAATCATCAATCAGCGATCATCATCAGTCAGCAATCACCAGTCGTCGGTGATCAATCATCGATCATCAATCATCGATCGTGGATCATTAATCATCGATCGTCAATCACTAATCACCAATCGTCATCAGTCACCAATCATCATCAACCATTAATCATCAGTCATCAATCATCGGTCGTCAGTCATCAATCATGGATCATCAGTCATCCATCAATCATCGATCATAAATCATCAAGCATCACTCATCGGTCATTAATCATCGGCCATCAATCATTAATTATTAATCATCAATCATTAATTATCAATCGTCATTCATCAACCATCGATCATTAATCATCAATCATTAATCCTCAATCATCATCAGTCAGCAATCATCATTCATCGATCGTCAATCGTCGATCACCAATCATCAACTATCAATTGTCAATCATCAGTCATCATCAGTCAGCAATCATCAGTCATGGGTCATCAATCATCGCTCAATAATCATCGATCATCAATCATCAATTATCAACCATCAGTCATTAATCATCGATCATCAATCATCAACCATCAATTTTCAATCATCAATCATGGATCACCAATAATCGATCAGTACTCATCGATCATCAATCATCAGTCCCCAGTCATCATTTATCATCAGTCGTCGGTCGTCAGTCATCCATCTTCGATCATCAATCATCCATCTATCATCGATCGCCAATCATTAATCATCAATCAGCGATCATTAATTGTTAACCACCGATCAATAATCATCAATCATTAATCATCAACCATCCGTCATCGATCATCAGTCATCGATCATTAATCATCAACCACCGACCATCAATCATCAATTATTAATCATCCATCAATCATCGAACATCAACCATTAATCATCAGTCATCGATCATCGGTCATTGATCGTCGATCATTAATAATCAATCACGAATCATTAACCGTCAATCATCAATCACCAACCATTATCCTCCATCAATGAACAGTCATCAATCGTCAGTCATCGATCATCAATCATCGATTATCAATCATTAATCATCAGTCATTAGTCGTCAGTCATCTATCATCAGTCATCAGTCATTAATCTTCATTAGTCATCATCAATCATCATAACAGCCATGAGCTTGACCAAAAGGTACTGTGGCTTTGGCTGCCGCTCACCTCAACAGTGACGTGGAATAACCTGGAGTAAAACGTTACTAAGATGGTTGAAAATTATTGAAAGAAGACTAAGAGAAAGAACTAGAAATGGTATGGATACAGGTACGCCATTGACTGCGTCATATCGCCATCTCGGATAGCATCTCTAACCAGCGGTTTAAGTGATTACGAGAAACCCATCCGAGCAAGGTACACCTACCCACTTTGCTCAATTGAGCAGTCAGAGTCTTCATATTTCGTGACCACGTTGTTGCTTGGCCACCACGCGGTTTTACTCAATTATTGGTGGCCTCAGTATATAATGCTCGGTACGGTAAACGATCAGATGACATACGGAGTACGTGACCCAACCATCGCAAGCTGTGTGCCGTGATTAGTTGACCAATTGATCGCGCATCCCGAGCGTTCCGGAATACGCGTCGGCGAACTGCCACATTGCTCACACGATCAGTCCATTTAAT
>LUCH01003699.1:0-30538 GCA_013368495.1 Paragonimus heterotremus | reverse complement strand
CCCTTTTGTCTTAGTGGTACAAAACTATTGAAGTTTGTATACCGGCCCGTCCAAGTTGCCTTACAATGTACCTTCCGTGCTATACCAGCTGGTGATTCTGGTTCTAGGGTAAAATGAATATTCTTATGCACAGAGTTGAAATGAGTCAGTATCTCATATCATCTGCCACACAGATGATATGGTCTACATAACGCTTGTAAAGAGTGACTGATCTTATTTGATCAGCTAATCAACTACACTCTAGTTTTGCCACAAAGATATCAGCTTACAATGGGCCTAGTGGTGACCTCATTGATACCCCGTCCTTTTAACGGTATAGCTTGAGGGAGAACTTAAACTGAACGTTGTACGTGCAGCGATATAGTAACTACTTTAGTTCTTCTACTGGTATTCCCACGTTGATAACATTACTTTCAATATACTGTCCGAGAAACTCAATCGTTTCATTGAATTGGATATTGGTGAAGAGAGATGTGATATCAAGCGAGAATAAACGCTTGCTTAGTATGTTCAACTGCTTTAATATTTCAACAAATTCGAAAGAACCCCTCAAGCTACGAATGGCTAGTTTTTTCCTAACTGGCCCTAACAGCGTGGCAAGCCATTTTGCCGTTGCGTGGTACGGAGAATTGCACATATCTAAAATCGGTCGTACTGGTACACTGTTTTTATGTACCTTGGGTAACCCGTAGAGTCTAGGAATTACAGTGCCTACTAGTCTAATTCTTCCAAAAGTTGCAGAATTTATCAGACCCTTCTGCTTCATACATCTGAGTGTTTTTGTTAGTGATTTCTCAATAACTGTCGTTTTGTCCTTCTCGTTGTGTACGCTAGCAAAATTGGCTTTATCTTCTAATAATTCATTCATTTTACTCAACTAATCGGCTTTATCTAAGAGAACGATTCCAGCGCCTTTGTCAAGTCTGGAGATTATTATATTCTCGTTCTGTCTTAAAGATTCCAGTGAAACCAAGTGCTCCCTAGTCAGTAAGTTCCTAATCATTGATTTTCGGGTCAGATACTGATAACAAGACTGAACTACGGTCACTTTGAACATCTCAGCATTAACAGCTGATGATGGTTGGAGATCATTCAATTGATCATAAAGGTTTTCAAACTGAGTTTCCAAGTTCAACTGCCTAAATCTTCTCTTAGGACAACCGAATTTCGATTCTAACGATAGTACTTTATCCAAGAGCAAAAAAGAGAAATTGTGCACGTACTGCTCAGGATTCGGTTCTACCAGTCGAGAAAGGTCGAATTGCGGTAGATTACCAAACCGGAGTTGCGAATATTCCAACTCTCGGCAAAATACCTCAGCGCGACGGCGAGACACACCCAGGAGCCCACAGCGATCGGAGCACGGACAACACGGGCGACTGAACCAGCCACCGCTCAACGAGATTGGACCAACGAACGACACATGGCGGACAAAATGGGATGGATGACCAGATGAGGGCGCGATTATTTCTAATACTCGGTGGAGTATCTCGACGCCGTCGTGAAATATAGTTAAAGCCCACAGTGGATAGATTGTGGACAACGTGGACGACAGAACAAATCATCGTCCAACGAGATCTGACCAACGGACAAAGAATAGCAGACGGAAACCTTCCGACAGAAGTCGTCGGTCACATACACAAACCGGGCAGAAGAGTGCATAACGTGTGAGCGGAAACCGGGGATGTATTGTGGACTGGAATTCTGACTCATAAAGGCGCGTGAGCGTGTGACATGGTAACAAACGATTTGGACAATAAGGATTGTCCACATCGTCACAGAATAACCTGTTCGTTTTCTGTCAACCTCTTGAGAAGCCCCACAGTATTCAAACCAGCGTATACTCATGTTCCTTCACGGCAGTAACCGTTGGATAATATAACGCTGACTCATTTGTTTTCTCTTCTACGTGTATGATCCTTCATCATTGTGTAGTAACCGTGTGGTCATCACAGTGAGTTGTTTCCTAGAATCACTTGATGTACACCTCCCTGTGACATCTACAGCAATTTACTGCGCTATGAATAATCTTGAGAAAACTCAAGTATCAATCTTGAGAGCATGTCTATTTCGGAAGTTCGGACACGTTATATGTTTTCTACTCATACCAACCGAACTCTATGAGATTCAAGCGCTCTTAGTTCAAAATGAAACAGCTCTATCCAGAAATCACTTCCAATATCTCCGAAGGCACTTTGTCAATTATGCAACCGAAGTGATGGCATTCAAAACAATACATCATCAATGACAAAACAATACAAGTGATCGAAACATACAGTAACGACACAGGTTATTAGAGTCAACGCTCACCTTATCTTAATAAAGCCGATGAATACGTTTATTCTTTAAATGTTCTTATCCGAGAAATTGCTGTCAAGTAGTATGGGATTTTAGTTGACAAAGTTAAGTGAAGGAGTTGCTTTATGAACCTTACGAGGTGGATGATCAACTTTTACATAACCACATTTTAGGCGGACAGAATATTTGGTGAAATTATTACTTTCACTTTACAGTCAACTTGTTTACAAAAAAATGTAAGAAATAATAAGAAAGCATACTAAATAACAGGTTGGTTGTATGCACAAGCATGCGCATATGATGTTTTGAAACGGAACCTGGTTGAGGATGTGGGTACACATTTAGACTGCACGGAATGGAAAA
This sequence comes from Paragonimus heterotremus, assembly GCA_013368495.1. Classification (NCBI taxonomy): domain Eukaryota; kingdom Metazoa; phylum Platyhelminthes; class Trematoda; order Plagiorchiida; family Troglotrematidae; genus Paragonimus; species Paragonimus heterotremus. The sequence continues at coordinate 27,877 of LUCH01003699.1, read as the reverse complement.
GATGGAAGCTGTCTATCAGCAAGTGACTTACATGCATTAAAATGGCGTAACAGGACAAACTTAACAAGATTGCCGCGAGAAAACTGATACAATTAGACGGATGTTTCGTGTATCTGGAAATGGGTTGATAGTCTTCGGTTAGAAAATCAGGGAAAATTGCCGAAAAACAACCTAGGCAAACGGAGAGTATGTACGCATTCACACAACGGAGAGGTGATAATGTGGACCTGAAGAGATGTTTATCAACAATCATCCCCGTTTTTAAAAAGGGGGCCCGAAGTCTATGTGACAACCACAGATACATCAATTTGGTGTCTGTTGCGTCCAACTCACTCAATGGCCTCATTCTGCGTCGGCTCACTAAGCTCAGACAAGGTTAGATGTGCGAAGAACAGGCAGGATTCCGATCAGGTCGGGGCGGTGTTGGTCACACGCTTACCTTGCAATGGATTTTGGAACATCGGCACTCTTAAAGACAACCGACAGTCGTGGTCTTTTTGGACCTAAAGGCTGCTTTCGATTCAGTTGCTCGTAACGTTCTCTGGAGCTGCCTTCTCCACAAGGGAGTGCCAGAGAAATACGTGAATCTGTTGGGTTCACTGTATGCCCACTCTGCAAGCAGAGTGAGAGTTTATGGACAACTGTCTGGGGTGTCCACCACTTCCAGTGGTGTTCGTCAGGAGTGTCCGATTTTCCCCTTCCTGTCCAATTTTGTCATGGACGACATTCTGGAGGATGCGCTTGAGCAGTCCAGTGAACTTGGTGTTGAGTTTCTTCCTGGCGCTAGATTGACCGATCTGGAGTATGTGGACGACATTGCTTTACTTAGCCCCTCTGCAGAAGACATGCGAGGTGAGTGGCCGGCCTGGTTTGTATGGAATGCGCTTCGCACCTTCCAAGTGCAAAACGCTGCTTGAAGACTGGGGCATTTCCACTCCTACTTTCTCTATTGCAGGTAACCCGCTTGAGATTGTGACCAGTTTCACATACTCGGGTAGCACTATCTCATCAGCCTGTAATATTGCTGATGAGATATCAGTTAGGATAGCAAAGGTACGTGTTGCCTTTGCCAAACGGCGTCATCTGTAGCATCGGAAAGACGTCCGTTTTTCGCTGAAAGAAAGGGTATATAATGCCAGTGTGCGTTCCATTTTGCTTTATGGTTCGAAAACGTGAGCTGTTCACAAGGAAGATATCAACAGACTTGCTGTGTCTGACCATCGTTTTCTCCGCCAGTTGGCCGATATTAAGTGGACCGATCGCGTGAGCAATGTGGCAGTTCGTCGACGCGTATTCCGGAATGCTCGGGATGCGCGATCAATTGGTCAATTAATCACGGTACACAGCTTGCGATGGTTGAGTCACGTACTCCGTATGCCATCTGATAGTTTACCGTACCGGGCATTATATGCTGAGGCCACCAACAATTGGGTAAAACCACGTGGTGGTCAAGCAACAACGTGGTCACGAAATATCTAGTAACGTTTTCTTCTGGGATATTCCATGTCACTGTTGGGAGGAGCGACGGCCCGAGCCACAGTACCTTTTGGTCAGGCTCATGGCTGCTACGATGATGATGGACCTGGAAACAAGTTCAGACGTGAAACACGAAACGTGAATCTCTCCCACTGTAACCAAGATGTAGATCTAGCTGTTTAACGGATCGGTAGGATGTAAGCTGCCTTAAGCTTATATTTGAAAACAGTCATCGAAAAGCTGCTAGTAGGCTATTTCTTTAAGGGCAGAAAGTAAAGCACTAAGGTATGCGGAAGTTCATATAAACTGTGCACCACTCACAATTGGTTGCAACGCTCGTATCCCTGTCGACTTTCCAGTCAGCTCGCTTTGAAAACAAGCACCAAATTTGATTTTCACCCTTGTTTGAGCTCGTCGGTAATGCATATCCATGCCACGGTTGGGACTAGAAATCCGACCATATTTTCGTGAGATAACCGTGATGGCCCCTACGTCAATGACCTCACGTTAAGGTATAACCGAATTATCATCGCGAAGTCTGCGATCGACTGCGTGCGATGTTCGGTTTATTTCTGATGCACTGTCTTAGCCTGTGTTCTCTTTCATTATCCTTGAAGCGTACAGTTTGAACCTCTGTACCTCCCATTTCCAAACAACAAACCAGAATAAACTTAGTTTATTCATTAATAAGACCGGGAAAACATGTAAAACGCAGGAAAGCATGCACAATTCTATATATACGAAGTTTTTTCAAACATTTAGAAGGTGGCCAGTAGTTTGCACTAATAAACGTTTTAATTTGGCTGGAATTGAAAAATGATTCAAGACTTTTCGTTTAGAATGGCGCTATTTTTCCGACTAGCCTTTCATCACCATCTCAAATGAAATAGCTTATATTTTACTTAATTTCCGTAGGAATGTGACAGCTGCGGTCACTTTTGAGTGATGTTCAGTTTATATCTACCAAGTACCTTATCACTTATCAGCAACTTATTTTTGTTCGCAAAATTAGGAGATATCACTTCACCATTCGATTTCTACTAACGTGAACAAATCTCACTGCAACCAATGTCTAGTGCATAATTTCAAACCCGAATTTTCTACTCAATCGAATGCAGTGTCAAAGGTCATCGCATGCAATCCCACCTAGGCTTAGTGTTGAATCGGCTGAGTTGATTCAGCCAACCGGAAATTGTGAGGATACGACACGAAAAGCAATCGCAACGTTCGACTGGTAGCTGCACCGTTTCAACGGGTATGCGATGTGTCAGAGTCAACCACATACCTGCATTCCTAACATTTCTATTTCTCTCGCTAAACCACATTTCACCAATTTTTATCCTTTTTTATGTCACTATTACAACCACGTTGTTTTCTGGTCACAAGCAGATGAATGAATGAATGTTTGCAAAGTGAACTCGTGTATTTTCTAGCGATTAACTGGCCACGTGGGTAGTTGCATTTTTTTTAAAGTTACATTCAGTATTCTGTTCCCTCAACTGCCAACTGATTTCGAAGCAGTAATGAGCTCGTAAATTCGGTCGACAGTGGGTACGTTGACGAAGTTGCTTTGTTTAATTCTTCCGAAGAGAACATGCAGTTCATCTTCAACCGATTGGATATGGCCGATCTATGAAAGACCAGATTGTCACTAACCTCATTTTTGTTATTGCAGGCAGGCCGCTTGGGATTCGATCGCCCCACTTGCCTGGCTAATGTCATCACCTCAGCCCGTAACATTTCTGACGAGGTATCCCTAATGACGACGAGAGTATGTCGTGTATTTGCCAATCTCCATCACTTGTGGCGTCACAACGGCGTCCGTCTGTTGATCAAAATCGGGGTTTACAATGACCATTTGTGTTCAATTTATCTTATGAATCACATTTAACCCATTCATGTGGAGGATGCATGTAGACTTTTGGTCTTCTATCAACGTTGTCTCAGCCAGTTAGCCTGTATCAAATGGGTTAAATGTATGGGTAAATTGACAGATGACCGAGGTAATTAAGCTACACAACCCCCGCCCGCGTTTGGATCACGTGCTGAGCATTCAGACGGAGGGTCTGGCGCGCCGTGTATTCTTCAGTTTGGCTACCAGTGGTTGAAAAACACTGCAAGGTGGCTAGGTGATGATGAGGCTGTGGGCTGTGAAAGCCCTGATCGCCTTGTTGAGCAAGTTTTGGGGAGCTACTTGATCAGGTTGGGAATTTGAAATTACCCATACCACTGACTGGAAATATTCTGACATGACGTTATGTCACAGACAATAGAGAGCCAGTATTCCCAAGGCAGATGGCGGTGCTGACATTCTTCTTCCCACTCAACGTCTCGTGAAGTGTGCCAATGAACCTGATGTCTGTGTCACCGGCGGAAGTGTTCTCCACTGCATCATTTGCAATAAGCCTGATCGCCGAAAGAAAATTCATAACGGAGCAATGCATACACACTGAGAAACAATGTAAGTAAATCTTAATTGTTACTGCTTGGACTTTCGAATTTATCACATAGGTTCCATTACGACTTCACCAAAGTGCCCTATCATCAGATATTCCCCGGTGGAAGCTTTACAATACAGTGCTATGGGATCTTCTATCAAAATATATCCTGCTAATGGCATTCCCAAGTGTTACAATCTAGAACACACGTCAACTGCGAGCTCTGACACGTAGTCAGCCCAGAGTAGAATAAGAACACGTGACGACAATAGCGCGTAGCATTATCGAACACAACAGAATGAATCATATTAACGGTCAGGCATAGATAAGACAAACAGTCAATCAATCGATTGTATGAGTAACACGATTGGATCGTTCGGGGCAAGGGTGAGAGAGAGCGGGACACACGCGTGCACAGGTAGACAGGTAACGCGCGGACAACGGCAGGCGCGGATGCCACACCAAGGAAGCAGTCGTACGTAAGAAGTGGCGTTCCATTCTTTACCAAGAAACGATACAACGTCTTCAAGCCACCATCTGTGAAAGCACTGTGAGCTTCGTTGTTAACACAAAAGCCGATGGAACGAATCAGTCCCTCTGAAACTTATTTATTGATCAGTTCTCTCCCTTGTCACGATTTCTATCCGTAACCTTCTTGATTGCGTTATCCTCGATTCGATCAATTGGTTAACCACGTCCTAATCTATCGATAACTCACGTATGTTGCTGTGGCTATCGACCGTCTACAATGGTCGTGCTTTTTTGCTGCTGGCATATCACGCTTTTTATTTTCTCAAAGCGGAAAATGACTTGCTTGTACTTTAGTCCCAAATGATTCATCCAAACTGTATGATACTTGCGGTCCACCGTGGTGTAGAATTTATCTGTTCCTCTTATACTAAAACCAACGGACTAATTTTCATTGTGAATGAACTTCTCATCCAGCTGTCACCAAAAATAGGTGCTTCCCCCCGCCCCGAAAAAAAAATAGTGTAGTCATGACCGACGGACTGTAGCTGCTTGTTTCCATCAAGAAAATCAGAAAACGATTAAGAATATTACGATAGCCTGAACATCATCGTGTACCTGTCAACCTGATTCTGACTCGTACACATTCCAAACAATTGGTGGGTGATATCATGCAACTGGAGGAACAAGAACTGCGATCGACTCATACTGTCAATGTTGTTGTCGCCTTGTCACATTCTCCTGAATCTGGTTGCTGAGTGACTGTCCCGACCTCACAACAGATAAACGACGCTTTGTCAAGAAAACGCATGCTCACGCAAGGTGCCTCCATCACGTCGTATCTAGGTGTTAATCGAATTTTCTCCCGTAGTCTTTCTGTAAAAATAGAAAGTTATTAGAACTATATTGTTAATATGAGTGTTGTTGAGCGATCATTCAGTGTCTTCTATGATCTTCCCACACCTGACCGCATTTCGTTCAAGCAACATCATCTGAAATAGATTGTAGATGTTGTTGTTTTTTGCAAAATAAACACTGTTCAATGTTCTGAAATAAACGTATTGCGAGGTAAATATACCTGACTTGGGGTTAACTGCGGAAAACGCTTGCAGCCAACAACACAAGTTTATCGACGGCATTTATCGATATAATCGTAACAGAATTCATTCTTGTATATCGTGTTTTCGGAGGGATATCTTAGCGCAAAACTGTGTGTATATTACTGCTATTTTATTAAACAGAAAGTTGCACTAGCCAGTATCAACTGATTTGTTGTTGAAGCATAGCTATTGACAACCGAGGTGTCCATTCACATGTGTTAACTACAAGTATGAAAGCGCTACAGAAGGCGATTAACATCCAGCTATACTTCAACTCGGTGTTAATCCGGGAAATCAAATACTGAACCACGTTATCCGTGTGTACGGAAGTTAGCTCAACAGTGGGATAATGCTATGAGCCTATCGAAATCAGACGTTCGATCAGCAAGCGTGAAACATTGTTATCTATGTTATCACAGAACGCGTTGTTATTTGGGAAATTGGATGTGTTGGTCTCATTTGCAGTTGAGATGAGGAGTTGGCTGAAAACCTGGACAACCGTTTAGACAGCTCAGTGCATCTTCCTACACTGGACTAAGTTAATGTTGTCCAGAGTTTATTTTAGCGTGTTCCTGCATAGTCGGCTGCTCTCGGCTACAGTTATCTTCTATCACTGTGCAGATCAGCCAATCGTTACGCCTCATGCTTCCAGTAAGAAACATTTTTACCCACACATTATGTGAAGTTATAATGGATTCTGTTAGCCTTGGATCCATTGATTGGAAAGGAAGATGTATACAAATGCAGTAAGTAGTGGATAGTATTTGGAAATCATTTTTCGATTTAAAAAATATTATATGATGATCGGATAGCTAAAAGAGGAATAGAATTTTTCAGTTTGCATGCCCTGGAATGCTTACATCGCTGTCTTGGCATTTTTTTAAATGCAACCAGTTTTAGCAAACCGTTGGCATGAAACATGCAGGAAACAGTCGAAATTGTGTAAAAGAAGAGTTTAGGGCACTGCGTCCCCTTGATCCAGTTCAGCAAAACAGTCAGAAGGTAAACGTTGCGGGGTATTGGCATCTCGATTTATCTCTCCATTTGTATACTAAAAACAAACAGAATATATAACAAATAGGCATGACAACAGTAGTTGAGATAAGTGCATTTTGGGTCAAAAGGGTGCTACCACGAGAAATGGACGGAGTGAAGCATTAACTTTTTCCCACACCACACGGGCCGCTACCTCTGAGCAATATGGCTTCACTTATGGCCAGAAGTTTTGGGTGTGAGCACCGTAGCCATACAGTGAACGACCTGATAAAGTCGACGTTATTACCTGTCTCCACGATGCGCTTCGCAATTGATCAGGTCGAGTTTCGCGCTCGGTTGCTGGTTTAACTGTCCGTCCGCGGAACAGATTGAATCAACCATTTGGGAAGGTGTTCAACTATTCGCTGACGCTGACACCAGTCCGTCCTACCGATATAACTGTCATTGTAACTGCAAGTGAATTGGTAAGCCACATGAGACAAAATTGTTAGGCGCATCACGTTTAACGTTTCCGTAATTAACCCCTCAAGTTGATGACGAGGGGCACAGTCCAACCGCAAGGCATGTGCGGCGCGCAACGGGGTGAATCTTATGATGCAATATGGCGAACAAATTCTCCCTCAAATTGTAGTTTTACGAACCCATCGTTTTTCCGTGCTGCATGGGCTGTCTTTCCATCTTTTTCTTGCCAAGAACGGAGATAAATTTATCTGGATATCTTTTAGTAAGTAATGCGGTTGTTAAGACCTGTTCTTCTTGCGTCAGGCGGTCACCTACACAAATTCGTCGGGCTGTGTCAAGCAATGTTTTAACTAGACCCTGCTTGTAGACCATGGGTGCAAAGCTGAAGGACTGAAATTATTTGCCGCTCCAAACGGCTCTGAGATAAACCGACCTCATAACGTCATAACGACACCTTGCCGTTCTAATAAGAATATCTACTAAACGTCGGAAAAAAGGTGTAACCTTGTGAAGCAAGTTTAGAAAAGTGTGGCAATCTAAACGTTCCTTTGAAAATGCTTGGCCTAGAATGTTCATTAAGAAAAATGATTGGTGTCTTATAAGGGTTACAAAGTGATACTTCTTTACATCCGACCACACTTTAGGTGAGCTAATTAAACTGGTCGGCATAACTGCGCACAGTATAACGACACTTGAATGGCACGCTACTTTATCTAGACGTTCTCCACCTGTACGGAGACAACTGACGGAGAGGCACACGAAAGTAATAGTGCGTTTGGCAGTAAGTCGACGTACGTAACACGGTATTACTTAGACACGAATCATCTAGATGATTCAACCGAGATTAATTATCATGATGGAAGACTATTTGTGTGGAATAAGAACGGTTAGACCTCTACGATGCAACTTCCAAAAGTACTGATGGCAGATTGTCATTGGCTGGGTTTGTGTGTGCTGAGTCATAGCGGGTCGGTCGTGCCACTCTGACTGAAGGTTGAAGGCAATGTGGGCGACCGAGTATTAGTACAGTATAACCGTGTTTCTTGTGTGAGGTTTTTACATGCTGAGGTTTTTGTTAGTTGAAATATGCTTACTTCATCCGTTCTGTTTGGTAGCTAGCACAGTGTTCTAGCCTACAACTCATGTAGCTAGAATCCGCTATATTCGTTTAATGTACTGCCAAGTTAGTGTGATTCTGACTGATTGATAGGTCTTCAAGATGTAAAAGCTTAGACATTTATGTACACATTGACGAATTGTATACCAATCAGTACTCCATTTCAATTCGGTTTTTCAGATTCCGGGGAAAACTTCAAACGCAAACAGTATCCTTCGCGTTCTTCATCAAATTCCAGTCCATCGGAAAATACAAACAGTTGTCTGGCTGGCACGGACGTATCTCATCTTATTCCAAATGAGATGACCACCGATGAGGCCAGACTGATGCGTCGCCTGCAGGAAGAAGCCTCAAGAGCCGGAGGCTGGTTACGGTTGCTTCCTAGTCCACATGCTTGGGAACATTATGCGAGCCTATGGCCCAACGATTCCCGTACCATGTATTTTTCCGGGGACCGGCGTTCATTGAACTGTGGCAATGCTTACAATGGTAACGTATCACTATCCACAATTGTTAATCGTCATCCTGGTTGGAACCCGCTGGTGGCCTCTGCCTATTCGGCTGCCTTCGCTGCGTATACGCTTAACGAGATCACCCATCGTCTTGGTCGGCCTCAGCAACCAGAACACACAGGCAAGGAGCCTAATATAAAAGAACATTTACTTCTTGCTGATACTGGCCCAATCAAATCAGCGAAAGCAAATTATCTGCACCCCAATAGCTCTTCGATTGGTATGAACTTATTTGCCCATTTGCGAAGCACGGGCAATGACAATGAGCCGACGGATCACGAGTCGAACTATGTATTCTGTAATCATGCTCCAGATTCCATTTCTGCAACCCGGACCACTATCTCTCTGCATAATATGACCCATACGCAAATGCGACAACATCTACAACACGGACTAAATGCATTACGCAAGCCCACCTCATCTGATGTCAACTCGCAGAGAGTGATCGCATGCTACATGCAGACCTTGGGACGTATGCCATTCTTCCTGCGCAAACTGGGTGAACAACCCGTAAATCTTCCGGGTGTGTTTATCTATCCGACAAAAACCCCTGAGCCCAATAATCACACTGAATTCCTCACTGGTAAACTACGATCCTCGAAAATTCTTGTCATCTCCAATAAGTGTTCGCACAAACAAACAATCCCGAGATCTAACGGGTCGTTGATTGACTTGAATTCACCAAGTCCGGAAACCATGCATCCTACCAGTCGACCAGCTTCAGCTCTTTCGGACTACAGTGAATCTGCCAGCAGGAAACAGGTAAAGGTAGAAGTTCCACCGGCGACCGGTGATTCAACTTCAATAACGGCTGCTCATTTGTCAGCGTCACAAGCTAGGCATGCATTTGCCACTTATTTGTCAAGAATTCAGAGCAGACTTTTGGCTGAATCAAGCGCAACGGGTGGTCATGTTCAGAGGAACGCGAAGAGCCTTCGTAAAGAGAGTAGGCAAATTGATGCACTGATAAGTTTCCTACGTAGAGCTTCACGTTCTTTCTCAAATCCGGCCCTTCAAACGGTGTGGGGTAAACAACTGGGGGTACACGCCAGAAGTACTTCAAGTGATCTAAGATGGTCTTCTAGAATAGACGTTCCAGATAACAAATGTCCTCTAAATGAACGGAAACGTATACTTGCAAATCTGCTGGAAAAGTTTATACGAATTTATCAGTATGAAACTGTGATGGTAACTAGTCCACAAGTTACAGGTGGTTCGGAGGAAGCAATGAAATCGGTAGAAATGGAGCACTTTTGGAAGTTTGTAGACAACGCATCTGAACAACAACTGGAAGCTTTGCTCACCAGTTACACGCGGCTGCACAAGTCCGTCAGTGCATTTATAGGTCCGGAGCGAAGTGAGACAATACCGAGTTCTAATAGTGCAACCTCTTCTAGACGTTCTTCTTCAACTTGGTCGAAACCAGAGGAGTCGAGTATCCATTGTCACTCAACAGACAGTGGTCTAGCCTCTTCCATGGAATGCAACTCCACAGTAGATCCTACTCCGGACCTGACAGTTTCTTCTGTATCTGCTGTCTCTTCTAGAAAGACACCGGTAGCCTCATCGCACAAGACAGTTGCCCCGGTACACACATCTAAACCTGCCTCGACAACGAAATTGTTTTCCTGGTCTATTTGTTGTGCACGTTTGAAATCTGTTTCACCCGAATGTGAGGAGCCCTCTGATAAAATTATCAAGAGGCCACTTGTCCCCGACGTACTCTGTACGAATAAACCTGCACCATGGTGTGTTCACGCATCAAAAACTTCGCATTCAGACACCAGACAATGCCGATCAAAAACGAAGAATATCAGCAGTTCTTGTCTTTCGCCAAAACGATCCCAAAATAGCAGCTTTTCACAGCATCCGAACACCAGGATCGGTGACTGTTCAAAGATCGTAAATCGCCAATCACATACGGCCGTTTTACAAACTGAGAATTCGTGTCAAACTGCAGGCGCTAAAATTAGCCAGCATTTTAATCGTCCTCGTAATAAATCAAGAGTTCGGCCCAGATCGACACAAAACCGTAGGCAAGCCCCAGTTTTCTCGACACGCCAGCCATTGTCTAGTTCAGCCAGCAAGACACGTATCCGTTCAAGGTCAAGGCCTCACGCGCCTCACCAGTCCAGCAGACCAATGGTTTCTTTGTGTAAGATCAAAAGCGTGAAGTCATCAACCACGACAAACGAGGTCAGTGTGGCTGAAGGTGTAAATAACCGAAATTACATCGCCAACCCTCAGCATGTTGGCCAAACCGTTGACAAGGTTGAGTATTCCTGTGCCAGTGAAAAACCCAACGGTGATCCTTCCTCGCAACTGCCCCATCTCAGCCATTGCGTCACACGTAGACCACTTTCCACAACAAGCCGCTCTTGGACACCCGATCATGGATACTATTCACCATATCCTTATCTGGATAACCTTCGACCAATGGTAGAGTCGCTTCATCCCTTGCGTCGATGCCATTCACACCGGACAGTGCATTCAAATCGCACCACTAGCTCTGTAACTCCAAACTCCGCACAAAGTTCGCGAACATGTTCAATTCGAAGGATGCATCCTTCATGATTGATCGACGATGTAGACATGTGTCCACTCTGTAAAATACTCACTGATAATCTATCACTGAAAGAATGTGGAATGGGTTGTTATACATTCTCACTTAGAAGATTAAAAAACGAACGCGTACGCCAGGTCCTAAAATCGAGTAAACTAATATGGAAAAATCTTTCCCGCTGTTACAGAAACATTTAGCACAGTTTCTAGATGTTCCTGCATAAATTGTATGTCTTGTCACATAAATTCTAAATCGTGTATATGATCTCTCGGTTTTTTAGCATCGGTTCCGAACAGTTTCGTTCCATTTTAAGATAACCTGTTCTGCAAGCCTACACCAAAATATACTGGCCGATGGAGTATAAATGCGTTGTGTGACATACAAGCCGACCGTTCCTACGCTGATTATCCGTTACACCTGCGGACTAACTCTGGCTCAACGCGGAGACACTGGGGTAGAGCGTTCTTCTGGAATAGAGGTTTCAGCAGCAGTCCTATAGAGGGAAACAACACAACAAGCATGAGCCAAAGGCCCAGTAAGCCATGCACACGACTAACATAGACAAAAACTAAAACGGCGTCAACAACACAGCACGCCCTGTTACGCAGTTCAAATTCAACTCGTGCGCGCTTGGTGGTTTCGACCGCACGTTACAATTGCAGGTGACTTTTATATGGTGGTAAAATATTTCCCGACTATACAAGGATGAACAGGAGATGGACAGAATGGTTTGCTTTTCCCAACCCACACTGACCATATATGTTTTCGGAGCATATCACCCTCCATATGCTGCACTTGTAAGAACGTACCCTTCAATGTTCCGATCGATTGTGTTTTCATTCCAGCTGGTTCAACAAAGATGCCCTGTTCATTTGATGTCCCATGAGTAATTAAGAAACGACTGAGTCAGTTCACAAAGGACATCTTTTGATATCAATGTCTATATTTATTAAGGGGGCCAACTGTGTCAATTCGTTTTCATTGCTGTTTGTTTCTCAGTGATGATTGTGTACGTGAACATAACTAATTATTAATTGAGCCACCAGTCCTCCGCTCACAGTAGTGTACGCACGGCCAATTGAATGTTGGTCAGGGTGATCAGACTGTCCACATGCTGCTCCGCACATGCGTCTTTCCTAATTGTCACGGGTCGTTCAGTAACTATGCCTAATACGATCCTGTAATGGGCAATCACTCACTCGATTCAACGGACATCCAGTTGGCTCGGGTTTCCCACCAAACACATTTGATACATAGCTAAGTAGCAGCAGACCGGACTGGTCTTATTGTAGACAAACTTCGTTCAATAAATTAATATCCTTATTGTGCAACTCACACGTTCTCGCGCCGCTCGTGCTCTCAGGTTTATGGACCGGAATCCCAATCCATAACCGAGTGGGGTCATCACTTAAAAATGCCCTGTGCACTTCTGCCTGGTTCTGTCCATGAGATTAATGTTTTCTATCGTGGATTTCGGTCTGTAATTTCTCGTCCGTTGGGTCGATTCTGTTCAGTGATTAATAGTTCGACACCGTTAGTCTACTTAATAAATACAAACGGTTAAATCAAAAGAGGTAGGTTGTACTACGATTTAATCCTTGCTCACATTTTAATGGATCACAAAACATGTTAGCGGATAGGGTTTCAGTTTACGCCGAAGTCGAATTCATTTGAAAAATAAATCCATCAGTGCAGCAATTCAAAGGCAATGTACTTGGTTAAAAAGTCTGATCAATGCGGGTTTGGAAAGGCAAACCATCGTGCCCATCTCTTGTTCATCCTTGTATAGTCGGGAAATATTCTACCACCATATAAAAGTCAACTGCAACACATTCTATCTTCGTTTAGGCCTACAGAACAGATTATCTTAAAATAGGATGATGAATGATGATGTTAAAATCCGACAGATCATGTACATGATTTAGAATTTGTGTAATATGACTTACAACTTGTGCGCAACGTGTTTCTCTGGCGAAAGGAGAATCCTTTGGACAGCAGGGAGGTGTACCTGCTTACCACAACCAAGTCGTCTTTTTTTCACTATTTCTCCAACTACTGATGCAATAAAAATGGTACTGTAAGCTATAGTTTTTTTATTGAATGGACCACACCTGTGATTGGTCGGTAGAATAGTGTGAAAATGAGATGCGGGGGATATGGACGGACATCTTATGTGTATACGGTTTAAGATAACTTAATCAGATCGCAGTCACTCTTATGGTTCGATGACGATGCTTTAGTACTTACCTGGATTTGTTGATCGCAGCCCTGCGAACGGTCTCCAACTATCTAGCCAAATTAGCAATGTGGTTCTTATTTGCCGAGTGAGCGACGGTCGCGGTTACTTTCGATTTTCTTAGTTTAGTTCTTACGCGTGCCAGATGATGCTTACTCATTCTTTTTTACAACTGTCAATTGTGGGTGATGTTCAATCTATATGAAAAATCAAAATCCCCTACTACTCATCTGTAATCAAATACCGCTCAACAAGTCAATGATTTCTATTATTTCAACTTGGAGAGAAGTCCTAGTCGAGGGGTCATCGATTTGAGTTGACAGACAGTAACTGTGTGTCCTCTCGAGGCGATCGGGCAACCTGATCATTACTCACAAGCGAAAGTGGTTGAGTGTTCACATATGATAATTCGGTCGTGCCTAATGTGAGGTCAATGGCGCAGTGGTAAGCACGGTTGCCTCATGAACACCGTCTCCGTGGTTCAAGTCCCGGCAGTGGCGAATCTATGCATATCTGAATGCTCAACCACTTTCGCTCGTGAGTAATGATCAGGTTGCCCGATAGTCTCGGTGGGGGACAGCAGTCAACAGAGTTTCCTCATGAGAACGTGGACAGAGTTCTGATTCAGATCGTAACAACGGTATGCACTACTGGTGAGCCCTACCAAGAGCGAAACTCGCGTACTGTCGCTTTTCGAAACAGGCTGACTGAAAAGTCTATCTGAATTCGACAAATGCGGCCAAATATGAGTGATGTACAACTTGAAATTAGCCAAATCTCTGATTATTCATCAGCAATCTTATAGAATTATTGCCGACCTGCTGGGACACTCGAAGATGTAGTTTCAGTTGGAGACAAATTTGTGAACAATGAAGTTACACTTTGTGAATCTATGCATTTATCTCCTTTGCAGTCTCACCCAACTCGGCTGTGTCACACAGACTTAAAGGTTTAGTATTCCACTTATCAGCGTCAGAAGCTCAAACAGTCGTTTTACAATGAAGTGACATAATGTTCTACACTTGTCGACGATTAGTCAGTAAGAACGATTTACTTTAGAGATTTTCGTTGTCACACAGCAATGGAATAGCTCCGGGTTAAGAGTTGAGATGGATTACACGGTACACATCCACCAGTCTCTTGGCAATGGAACGACCAAATATCTCAATTAACGGTCCTATCCTCTTTCCTGTGAATCTTTTCAGTACAATTAGGGGAATGTGATCAGGTTCAGATGACTTGGCTAAAAAAATTTCTAAACTTTTGTAGCACGATGAATAGCATGATTGTTACAGGCAGAAGTTATCAACAGCATCACTCCTAGTAAAGGTTACCACACTTCTTGGTCGTTAGTAAAGTTGCCAGCACATAGCATTTCATGAACTATTAGCCACCTCTAGGTTAGACGTGGTAACACTATTTCCATCACATAGCTGTGAGATCACAGGACGACTTTCGGTACGTCTAGCTAAACCAGTGCACAGTAGTCTCTGATGGATACAAAAACTACTTACTAACGTCACCTGATATTGACGTTTAGTTGTTTGTGTTAAATCGCCCCGTTCGGGTAAGGAGAACACGACTTGGTAAGCCACTAAGTACAGAGTGTATTAATTGGTTCGACAGTACAGGCATATAAGAGATGAATAACCAAAGGCAAACGATCAATAACAAACTGACGAATCAGTATGCACATGCACACATGATTGGTTAGTTTGTTGCGTGAATTATCTGGCATAGGTTAGGACACGTGGTTGCGCGGTCGTGTAAGCACAAGACTGTTTGTCCGATTCCGATCCAACACCCTCCTCTGTTATGATTAACACTATTCGCACGACCTTTTAGAAGGGTCCACGTTGAGGCGTCCTATTGGAGCCCGAGTTCGTCGTGAATGACGTGTTTCGATTTCAGGGTTTTCTCGTGTTGCGTTTTCTTCCGTATTACTCTCAGTCGTGTTTGTTGGCAGTTCAAACGTATCTAGAAGGATATCGGGAGGTAATCCATTAATGTCTTCCGGTCTATCACATATAATAGGGTCCCGTCGTCGGATGTGGCTTATGAGATGAGTCAATTTCTTGTCGTGGACAATGAGTTCATATAACACGACCTCGACGCTGAGCCACAGTTGCTAGTATCCAGCTACACCCATGTCCTTGAAATTTTAGAACAAACACTGGGTCACCTGGATGGAATTCTTGAGTCTTGGCTATATGATGTTGGTTGAATTTTCTCTCCCCCTTGATGTTGCGTTGCTCTGCCCGCTTGAAGGGAAGCATGGCATCGACTGCTGTTCTCATTCGCCGCCCAAAAAGGCTTCAGCTAGTGAAACTCCATTTGGTACAACTGTATTTGATGTAGAACGGTAAGTACACAAGAAAGTGCCCGAAATTTCTCACGTTCTTCCTTCTTCCTCCAGTTTTTGAAGAGCAATTTTCAATGTATCAACGAAACGTTCTGCTTATCAGTTAGATTGAGGATGATATGGAGGACTGCAAGCATGTGTTGTGAGCCATGAACGCGGATGGCACTAGGGTTGTTTATTCAACAAAGCGACATGTGCGTTAAGCGTTTAAACAGGATCACAAACAAAACCACCCATTTGCATACATTACTCGATCCAGACGGTGTTGGTTGCCACAGTCGCCAATGCTCAGTTCCTTTACGTAGCAAGGACCATTTTGGGCGATGCTGCACCCCGATGTTTCTTCCCGCATTTTTTTGATGTCAAACTATATGCTCTGGTCCTACTAGTGAATAGTAGTCGTGCGAATAGTATATTACGATCGCTCATCCTCATTATACATGGTCTATAGCGAATGACTTACAAAACTGCGAAAACTGCGTTGAAGTGAACTGTGTACCATTGTCAGCCACAAGCGTTTCTGGGAAGCTGAACTGAACAAATATGCGACTTAGACCCGAAATAGTGGCAGTTTTGGAAATTGTGTGTAGTGGGACGTTCTCCGGTCACTTAAAAAAGGCATCTACGAGAATGAGAAAGTATTGGCCGCCGAGTGGACCAGCAAAGTCTGCATGAATTATTTTCGAGGGGCCAGGAATGCAACTCAAAGTTTACGGGTACCTTTGCAGTATGTGGACACTGTTCACATGACTTGACCGTGCTTTCAATGTCGTAGTCGATCCTTGACCAGTATGCGTAACTACGTGCCACAGCTTTCGTACGTGGTATGCCGGGGTGAGCACAATGTAGCATTTGTCTAACAAGTCTTCTCAAGATTTGTGATATCAATATACGATCCACTGACATCAAGCATCCGTCCACAACCGTCAGAGCAGCATGCCGTTGGAAGTATGGTTTGTAAACTGCGCATAACTCTTTGGGCCAGCCCGTGCGTAAATAATACGCTATCGCTTGCAAGACAGGGTCCAACTGAATGGCACTGCGAATCACAGTAGAAATGACAGGCGAATTCCTGATAAACTCTTCAAACACCTATTTCACGTCAGCGTCAAACTCCACAGAGGAAATGATCACGTCCTGACTTGGTTCGTTAGTCGACTTATGTGCAATCAGCCAGGAAAGGGCGTCCGCATGACTAAACCGCTCTGTCTGGATATATTTGAGCACAAAATCGTAGCCGATTAGTAATGTGACCCAACGTTGACGTCGGTTAGCCGTGTGAACAGGTACATCCTTTGGTGCAGCAAGTATGGATAACAGGGGCTTATGATCCGCGCACAACGTAAACCGGCGGCCGTGCAACATCTCAGGGAATTTTTAAACAACGAAAATTAGAGTCAAACCTTCTTTCCCTATCTGACTATAATTTCTGTCGGCAGTTAACAGTGTTCGCGAAGCATGGTTGATTGTCTTTTGGTGTAAAATCACAGCCCCAATGCCATAGTCAGAAACGTCAGCAACCACAATAATAGGGAGATTAGGATCATAATGTGTCAATGATAGGTCAGAAGAAAAGATTCGTTTGAGGCCATCAAACGCAGATTGACACTCGCGAGACCAAACCCGTCTAGTGTCCTTACGTAACAGATTGTTTAAAGATGCTCTTAGTTGATGCCTGGCAGGCACGAAAAGGTTATACTAGTTCACAAGGCCCAAGAATGACTGAACTGTACTCGATTAGTTAGAGAAGGAAGGTCTTTAATCGCGGAATTTTTAGCGGGGTCTGGACGACAACCATTGCAATCGACGATGAATCCCAAATATTTGCTTTGAGGCAAGAGAAACTCACATTTTTGTTTCCGTAAGGTGAATCCGTATTCATGAATACGATTAAAGACTTGTTCTAAATGTGTTTTGTGATCATCTAGTGAGGGGCTTACAATGATGATATCGTCCATGTAAGAAACAGCGAACGCCAAACCACCAAGCATGGTATCCATAATTTGCTGAAATATTACTGGAGCACATTTAATACCGAATGGAAATCGGCTATTACGGTACAGTCCTGGATGTGTGTTTATTGTCAGTAGGTATTCACAACTATCTTTCACCTCAACTTGAAGGTATGCATCAGATAAATCGACCTTAGAGAATATTTTGCCACCATTGAGTTGAGCAAATAGGTCTTCTGACACAGGAAGCGAATACTGATGTCTGCAAAATCTTGTTCAGAATAGTTGAGAAATCACCACAAAATTGAATGGAACCGTTGGCCTTTTTACTGTTACAACAGGGGCGTCCCAAGGGGAGTAATTCACCTTTGCCAGCGCTCCTGTGGTTTCTAGACAGTCTAATTCAGCCTTCAACACTGCTGTTGTTGAGTATGGCACAGGACGCTTGGGACAAAACATTGAACTGCTTCCTGGTTCGATAAACAGTTGAGTTTTAACCTTTGTGCATCTACCTAAATTGTTCGTAAAAACGTTGGGAAACTTACCTGGTAACTGTTGCACAAAATCACTGTACAGTCTACTGGAGGCTGCAACCACGTCACAAAATGTCCACAAATGAATAGCGATATGTACGTCACAAACGGAACTAAACGGTACATTCCACCGATCAAGTTTTTCTATCCAGTCTATACCCAAAAGATTTAAGTGGTTTCTAGGAGATATGTAGCAAATGCCAGAGTCACATTTATCACGGAAACAGAAAGTACACGTTAACTCACCAAGAAGAGGAATCTGGTTACCACTAGCGTTCTTGGCTACTCTGTGTGTTGGCTTGTACGGTGGTCTTCTAAGGTTAATTCATGTTAAACGGGAAATGATTGTGATGTCCGATGCAGTATCCATCTGTGACGTAACTTGGTGATTTTCAATGTGAAGGGTCATATACTTCTGTCGGTGAACAATATCACTTGTAGTAAACACCACGTTGGACTGGCGACGTAAGCGGAAGTGTTTGGTTGATTGTCTGCAGTGTGATTCCTTGTGACCCATACGATCACACCGTTGGCACACGTGTCTGCGATACGGGCAAAATCGAGCAGTCATTGTTCACACAGCCAACAAACGGAAGGTGGCCGTTGCATACGAAAAGGTGCGTCATGACAAACATATGATGAACGAGTGTGTCTTGTAACTCGGTCAACTGATGCTATACAGTGGGAGAGGAGGCTGATTGCAACATTTGTGAATCATGCTTAAGATTCACTAGGCGCATGTATTCCGCCACTAAGTCCTGAACTGGAGATTCTGTGCACGAGAACACGAGTTGGCAAGCCACCAAGTACAGAGTGTATTAATTGGTTCGACGGTAAAGGCATATAAGAGATGAATAACCAAAGGCAAATGATCAATAACAAACTGACGAATCGGTAAGCACATGCACACATGATTGGTTAGTTTGTTGCGTGACTTATCTGGCATAGGTTAGGACGCGTTACTGCGTGGGCGTGTTAGCACAAGACTGCCTGTCCGATCCAACAGATTGCATTGCTATTGTTGCCTGATTGTGAATACAACAGTCGACGTACAATCGTTCGGCCATTTCCAAATTATACAAATTCCTGGCCGATTTCTTGGAAATAAGCAGCTTGGTTACTCACCCCTAATTGGATTTTGCCATCTACGTGGTTTTGACCAATTTTAAAGGACCTACTTATTATCAGTCTTAGTTGTTATTCCGATGACCAGATAATGTTCGTCTAGTGACAGATCACTTGTCGCTTTGGGCCAACTTACATCACCTAGTTATTGTACCAGGTCTTCTCAATATCAAGGATGGTTTCTGTACCCTGAATCATGTTATGAATACACCTACTACTGGTGCCACGTTTGTTTGACCTTTGGCTTTGGCTGACTACATCGTCAATCCCTTTAAATAGCGCCGCCTTAGCGGAAAGTATCAATTATCCGCGTTCTTTGTAGTCAGGCCTATTGTAAGCTGAATGAATTAACGCCACTAAGCTTATGCCTTGTTGACCGATTGAATCGACCCCTTGTTCGCTATTTAGCCAATCACGTGTGGTACCGGGTAAGACCGTAGTATAACACGGAGCATATGAAAGTTATACAAAGAAGGGTTGATGCAGTAAATCCGATCAAGTGTGAACTAATTTGATGGTAGTGCACAAGACTAAAAGCTGTTCTTTTTAGAACAAATCCATTTTCGGTGTGTTGTCCTTGTTTTGGTCCAACTATGTACGGTATTCGCATATTATGTCTGTTCAAGCGAAGGCATTATGGCTGCAGGAAAATGTACTTAAGGCTCTACTGTGCTTATCATGTGTCACCTGACTGAACAATAGCGATTGTAAGTTCCGTAAAGTGAACTGGGTTGGGAACACGAAATCGTCATGGTCTTCTTTCA
The DNA here is from genome assembly GCA_013368495.1 of Paragonimus heterotremus. NCBI lineage: Eukaryota > Metazoa > Platyhelminthes > Trematoda > Plagiorchiida > Troglotrematidae > Paragonimus > Paragonimus heterotremus. The sequence continues at coordinate 7,773 of LUCH01003699.1, read as the reverse complement.
AATCCTAATTGGGACAAGAATGCTAACTGCCATGCACGTGTTTTGCACCTGATGTCATGGCCCCTTCGCCAGTGCTACCCACTGAGATGTGACGAGCATCTGTAACGGGCCTCCGCGCCTATCGTTATCCGCGCATCACCTGCCTACCTATGCACAAATACGTGCCCATCTCTATCTCGGAGCCATCCAATCGTTTTACCCACACAATCGATTGGTTGGCTCTTACCCATGCCTCACCGATAATGCAACCTCACTTTCGTGTTCCACAAAGCTACGCACTGTTGTCACCACATGTTCTTATCCTAAGCTAGGCTGGCTATGTGTCAGAACCCGCAGTTTAACACATATCCTAAATCTCAACATGTCTGTTAACAACGTCCTAACAACTACTGATTTTTAGTTAGTTGCTAAGTAACACCCTCGGCGCGGCAGTTCGATATGGAATTTTAAAAAATAAGCTTTCACTTGAGGTACCTCATGCCCTAATGTCAGTTATGCGCAGTCGGGGACATGACTGGCTGAATGGTTAGTGAGTTCAGTGGTTGACTGTAAGTACCAGTCATGCGGAAGGGAAAACCAAGACGATATGCCATCTGTAAATCCCAGTTTGGCTCGCGAGATGCTGGATCATACAGCATTTTTGATTACGCTTGTTACACCTATGCACTAAACAATTGACTAGGAAACTCTCTTAATAATACAAGACATCAAAAAGTGGATCCCAGCCGTCCACATTAACCTTTAAGAAGACGATATATGTGGCTTTGAACACTCAACCTGCATGTACTAAACATGTACCGTTGGTAGTTAGTCAGTTTGCTGTAAACTGTCCAACAAAATAATACCCAGTCTGCACTCACTATCGAAAACCGATCGACAATTTGAAAAAAACAAGGACAGCGCGTCGCCCCCGTGTATTGGTATCGACTCTGAAAAATAGAATGTACAGAGAAAGCACGTCAAGCTAGCGAGGCGCGGAGCGTGTTGTGATTTTAGCCCCGGGACGGATAGTACAAAGTGGACAGCTTGACTAAAACAAAGTAGGTAAAAAAAACAAAATCACCAAAATTGTACAAGTTAATGTGACTATCAAAAATATTACTTATTGTAGTCGCTACATAGCTGACCCCCAGAAGGCTAGTAAGTATTACACAGGCCTTATAGTCGCTACAAGCTGCGGCGGACTGAACGAGGGAAGCGAATAACCCTCGCCCTTAACTCGCTTAGACGATAGTTGCTGAATATCAGTGATTCTTCGGCAAACTGGGTTTCACAATAGTCTACGCATCTCTCACAGCTTCGCTTGATCGACAACTGAACTCCGAACACTGTATACGTCTTGACAACAACATTACTAACACAATCGATATGAATTTGTACAGTTTTTCTCTTTTGCCCTTTTGCCCTTTTGGCCCACCTTTCGTTGATACTGTTGCATCGACCATTCGCTACATGTGACTGTAAACATCGCAGTCCAAAAGGAGACCTGCAAGATTGAGGTTGGGTTATCTAACGTATTAAGACAGCCTGTAGGACAGTTTAGGAAGTCCAAACTCCCTTCGACTGACCCTGTCGCACCCTTTCCTGTGACCCCGTCTAGCTGGACGCTTATTATTGTTATTCTCACAACCCACGTCTAAAAGTACTAATTTCCCCAGCCCACCCACCTCAGTCATTAAATCTCGCTAACCTGTCTGCAAACCCGTCGTTATCTGTCAATCGCATCACCCCCATCCATGTGAATATGGTCTTTTTACGAGCCGCCGTGAAACTGTCAATAACGTATCTGTCTGTCCGAAGGCCGGCTATTTAGGCACACATCAGACCAATCCGATCTCACTTCGTCGTTTCGTCCTTGCCTGTCGATCACCTGTGCTTGCAGTTGTCGTGCCTTTGACGCCCTGACAGCCTATTGAGGGCAAACATTTTCTATGATCTCGCGAACGCACAAGAAATTAGGTTTGTTTCTTGTAACTGATTATATTGTTTATGTCAATAGTACTAAGGTTCCAGCGATTTGATTTGGTCTTGCTATCTGGCATCGTTGGTTATACGTGAGTCGTTCAACGTTCGTCGGAAGAATGTACACACCCAATATTGTAGGACGACTTGGACGCCTGCACGAGGTTGTCCGAGTAGGCCAAAACTATCTGATAGTTCTGACACGAATTTTTGAAAGTAAATGTTTTTGCAATGAGTTTTTAGAGTTCGGACTTTTCCAATCAATCGGACATCAATCCACGCACAGCCTGAATCAACATAACCTTGTAATGTTGGGGACCCCAAGCCATCTTTGAGTCGCTGGACGCAGAACGTACACAAGTGTACTATTCCATCTGACTTCCAGAGTATAATGTATGGCCCATTAGCCCGCCCATCAGTCTTTCCATCATTTTCATTTTTTGGTCCTTCATGTTTTAATCGATTTCCGAATGATTTGGTGAGTGTCGGTCAGTTTCTTGGGCTCGATGGGATTGAATCGGATCGAGCAAATCAATAAAATCCATACATGTCATTGTGTAAGAAGCAGTGACTGGATGAGTGGCACATATTCATCGAAATTCATGCAAATGGCGCAGACAGACAACCGGTTTAGTTAAAGTATGATAACGTAAATTGTGGTGATTGACACTAAAACTATTTCTTATTACTGTTCTTTTATTACATTGGTGACAATAAGCTGTACAATTGCGCTCGAGAGATAAATTACCTGGTTTGCTTAGTTCGGTTGTTATTACTCTTGCGTCTTCAGCTAAGTTAATTACTTTATTTCTGTGTTCCTGTAAGCATCACAGTTGGCGTCGCGGACTTCTGTAAATTTCTACGATGGATTCCTGTCCACTTGAAATTTTGAATATTCATAGTTCGTCGAGAGAAATCGAGGACTATTTAGAACGCTTTGAAATATGGTGTCTCACAGGCAAAGAGATGAAAGCGGAAAAGAAAGCCGCTCACTTCCTCACCGTAAATGACAAAGATGCGTAGAACTTGGTGAAAAACTTGTCATGTCCTGACTCACCAATTTCTCTTTCTCACGAATCCCCAAAGAAACTGCTGCTTTCACATGTCCAACTTGTAAACTTTGAAGCAGCTAAACGAGCTAAATTTCACAAACTAGTGAGAAAAGAAAGTCAGGATATCAGACAGTTTATCCTCGAAATTCAGACTGAAGCTGCTCGGTGTAATTTCGAAGACCAATCACAGACTCAACCCCGTGACCGTTTGATTGCTGGAATAAACTTGCGTGATCTACAACAGAAGCTTTTACTGCTTCTGAATTCCACTTTCCAGTCAACTAGAACACTATGCGAACAGTATTAGGATGTCAAAGCTGTTGTGAACGATGAATCGATGGTTTTGTACAACGACGTGAGAAGATCAGAAGGTCAGTAAAGACGGTTGTCTGAAAGATTAAGTACTGGAAATGCAGTTGATGGTAATCGCCCTGCGCCTGATCCAAATGCTACCCGTCAGTGAAACGGCTGTAAGTCATGTGGTAGCAAACATTTGTCGATTTCGTAACACTAAGTGTCACAGGTATGGTAAAATCGAGCACATCCAACCCGTTTGCCATGGTTCAGAGTCTTCTTTTACACATCCCAATTGTGACGATGACAACTTGAATTGCGACTTTCAATCTCTTGTTCTTACTGTGATTTCTACCAATTCTCTTGATTCGACGCACCATATAACACAATCGTTTACTATTAACGGTGGTCCCCAACATTCTTTCATCGTCAGCTGAATTAAAACTTCTTTTACGTTTGCTTGAAAAAAAGGAAGAATTTAACGCTGATTACGTCACTTGCCCTGAAAACTGAATTTCGACTGGCCACATCATTTTCAGTCATATGACAACATTGTGCAATTGTAACGAGCTTGGCAAAGCAGGAAGTCTTACACGGAAATGGGTTATCGATGTTTCGTACATTTTGGGTTATACTCGTCCAAAGGATTAACAGCACTGGCCTAAACATAATATATTTCCCCAACAGGAATCTGTTTGTCAAGTTGGTCAACCTGAACCAAACAGCAGCGAGCGCTGCTTAGCGTGAATGCTTTCGTCATATATTACTTCTGTGGTTCACACGGGACGGAGACAACATGACTATTAGTTTCGCACATAGGGCAGTATGCATGAACCTCTGGAATCGAAATAACGGGTGGATTGAATATTGATCAGTTAGATAAAGACGAAGAGATCCATCAGGTATAGCTGATTGCTTGCATTCATATTGGTGTATTTGTATACAGTAATTGTCATCTATCGAAACATACTGGTCCTTGTTGTCAGCAGCTTTGTGGCCATGCCACACTGAATATTGTTAACCAGAAACTAGCACAGTCACAAGGAACTAAACATTCTGGGTTTTTAACCGTCCGATTGACTCCATCAACCTTAACTTCAGACGGTCAGCTTGATAGTATCTCCGAATGTGACTCATTTACTCAATTGGAATGTCATATATTATGTATGAACATGCACTATCTGTCACTGGCTCGAGTCCAACCGAAAACCGAACCTTTTTCAGGTGTACCGCTTTCTAAATAACAAATTTCCCGCACTACTAACCAACATCAGAACATATAGTGAATTCCCATGACGAAGTCAACTGGGTGTAATACCTTTATGGTCAATTCTCTTGTCTGCTAAAAGATACCTGGGGAAGGTTATACCTGTTCGAAGCAAGGGTTAACTAAAATGATTTATTGTATGCCGCGTAGAGGCATGGTGTTTCTGTCGCTGGTTCGAATCCAGCCGAAGCCCTGACTTTTCACAGTTGGGTCTCATCTAAAATCATTAATCTGCCAAACTACTCATTAGAAAAACTCTGTTTGACTACTATAGTATGTCAGCAGATTCAATCCGCTGCTAAGTACGCATGTCCCAGAGTGGAATTATGTATCATGTTCTAAACTAGAAGATTTAGTTTTACAGGCACTAGATGTGATATTGTAACATAAAGCCAAACGAACATGAAGAGGTTATAGTTAGAATTATATTAGATAACACGTGGCAATCGGTTATGTACAATTATCTTCCCTGTTTGACTGATTGTCTGTGGTCTGCGATCTTCGTTGCGCGATTTGGGCGTAACGATCAGAAGAGTAAATGTGTACGTGTACGAAGTAACAGTTCAAATTCAATCAGTGCGTTTAACTAGTTTTAGCTGAGTCTTATGATATGCTCAACTATTCTTGCATGGCGTTTATCAGTTCACTTGCAGTTTCAGTGGTAATTACACGGACAGAAATGACCGGTTCTTGATTAATCAAATAGTTGACCCAATCTCCCCATAAACGGTGAGAAAGGCAAATAAATGTAGAGCCGGGTCTCTGGAGGCGCATCACACCATCGACCCGCTCAATTCGTCCACTGTGTCGCTATCACACCTAACCTGGCAACCAATGAAATCACGTCGAGAGAACGAGGTCAACCAGGGCTGTGTGCACTAAGTCTGAGTTAAGTCATCCATCCCCTAGTTTGTCACCTTTTGACCCTGAATTAACTCTGTTCAACTGATATCATCTTCGTTATTCGGCTTCGGATTCGTTTTGACATACGTATGACAAAATCAACCAAACTTTTATCAATCGGCCGAATGAATGCTCGAGTGAAATACTCATATATCTTGAATGGAGATTCATTACTGTATGGTCAGGGGCCACAGCTGACTGGGGATGGAAATTATTTGGGCTCGTTCATTCAATTCGGTTCAAATGGACGTTTACTGTTACTTTTCGCCGTATTCATGACATGCACCAGTTATTTTCAATTAAAATATGTTATAATCCTGCCGGTCGTGAGGAATCAGAACACGAGACTCAAGAGCGTACACTGGATTTCTGCCACTCAGTAGGTGGCCAAAAGGAATGTCGTGTTAATCGTAAATATGACCAGTCTGATAAGCAACCAATCAGAAAGCAGAAGTCTATTGATCCAATTTGATCAGACCACCACCGGCTGGTAGAACAAATGAGCAGGTGTTAGGATAAAAGTACCTCGACCATCTGTGACAATGGAAACGTGTCCGCAGCAATATACTTCACGTTTTCCTTGTCAGATGGAACAAGCCTGCTGAGGAGTATGATGCACTAACCAAAAAAATAACCCGTTCGATTACAGTGTACTGTACTCAGAAGAGCAAGTTATAAAGTTACCAGTGTACAATTGAATCACTTCTCCCTTGACAGTTCTAACCCCTCTCCGTTTCTGTTCTTGCTGATGGAATGCTGGTTTTTTCCATAAAACCCAGACATGTCGGTTATGGTTACTTATAAAAAATAACCAATCCTAGTCATGGTTACTCAGAGTAAACCTTGACTAACATGACGATCGGCGTAGCGTATGCAACATCCAATGACAAGAATATATGTTATCTCATGTGTGTGTGTGTGTGATGCATTACTATCGCTGAGTTGTCGCATAGTTGCGTATCATGAGTAATAAGGTAGAGTGCCGCTATTATGCAGTTTGCGAACCAAAAACGAAATCGTCATAACGGTCAACTGGCGTAGTCTACTAACCACCTAACTCAATTGGGGATTTTTAACATAAAACAAACGCAAAGCGTGCAGTTTTTTAGGGAACTAAGTGCAGTGCGTATACAATGAAATGTATTTGTTTTAACAGTCAGTGATACACATCTATTGTGAGGTGTGTGATTTAAGCACTCGTGATATTATATCATGGAGACTTAAAGAGTAGTGGATGCCACATTGATTTACACAGTTTATCGGATACACCATTGTTGCCTTTCCATTTAAACAATCTAATTTGTGACGTGGAATGAAGCGAAATTGTGAGTTTCATCACTCACCGATTACAGTAGGCCTTGTACATCGCTTACCCGCTTGGTTCATGAAAAAGATAAATCCATACGCATCATGTCTTCATGCATTTCCATGAGCAAACGTGGTTGTGTGACGTGGCGATTGGTATTCGCGATTGGATCAGGGTCCAGATGTCTGTTTCGATGACTTTTTCACTTCTCGACACAGCATCAATACATCGAGGTATGATACCATCGTAATACCGTCCTCTCGACAGATCGCGGCTGAGCAGTATTCGTCCCGCGGTAGTTTTGAGGGAACATCGCAACTACCACCGTCCCAGTTTTATCCTGTTCAGTTATCCGCAACTCTTTGAACACTTCTTATCTTCGTTCACTCGAACCAAGCTGAACCGAACAATCAGGCTGTGCGTGTACAACTATGCCCTTGGTCATACGCGTACATTCATTTCTCGTGCAATCAAAGGTTTGGTTGTTATGACCCAGTGTGTGCTGCACGAATGTGTATATTGACTGAATGACGAATACATGAATACATGAATACAATTCAGCATGCCTAACAGAATTCACAGCTGTGAACGTGAATCATGAAATGTATACGTGAACACAAATGTAAGCAGCACGACCTTGGCCAACCATATGTGTTTCTAAATGGCAGTCGCATGACTGACCGAGTCTTGTTGACTCAGTCGATCGATCTCGGGAAACCAGACCGGCTCTCCATGAATTATACGGTAATCCAAAGCAATCTTCTACTTAAAGAAACTCTGAATTTTTGAGTGACGTTTCAAAAATCACTTCAACTCCACAAACACAAAAACGAGATACAGCCGTCGTGTTAAGTACAAGTGGCAGTACGAGCACCACAATTGCAGATCTCGACTAGCGTCCCAGATCTGAAAGTATACGGAGACTTAACCGATCAGAAGTTGTTATATCTGCACTACGCACTGAAGTGAGAACTCAAAGGATTTAGGAG